>VMDO01003461.1:76301-107216 GCA_007922755.1 Pedetes capensis | reverse complement strand
TGGATCCGATGCCACAGGGCTATAGCTGCAGGCCAGTTATTGAATACAATAAACTAATTACCTAAGAAGATAATTTTCTTTACCCCTTTGTGAGCACATTTTTTTTCAGTGCTTGAGGGTTGAACCCCAGGCCTCGCACAGTCTTTGCAAGTGCTCTAAGCTGCACCCTAAGCCCCCTTTTTATTATTTTTCTTGTCTTGAGACAGGGTCTCACTAAGTAATGCAGACTGCTTCTGGCCTCAAACTTGGGACTCTTTTGCCTCCACCTTCCAAGACGCTGGCTCATAAGCAGATTTTGAACTTACAAAAGAAAAATCAAAGATTGGGGAATTTAACAGTCTCTGTAATAATCAGGATGTATCCCCAAAATAAGATTTTCTCTTGTTGTTGTTAGGTGCCGTCAAGTCGGTATCTGACTCATAGCGACCCTTTGTAGAACAGGGAAACACTATTGTCAGTGCTTCTCTGCTGTTCATTGGGTTTTCAATGGCAGATTGATTTTTGGGAGGGGGTTGCCAGGTCCTTCTCCCAAGCCTACAGCTTCTGGTGTTCCCAGGCGGTCTCCCATCCAGGTAACTAACCAGGCCTGACCTGACCCTGCTTAGCTTCCGAGATCTGACGGGATGGGATGCCACAGGGCTATGGCTGCAAGCAGATTTTCTCTTAGGCCAGTGTATTTGCAAATTATTGTCTTATACTTAGAAAAAGATGTAAAAATAGAGTGAGTTTTCTTTAGAGATGGAGTTTGAAGAGATAAGTATGTTAGGGTTGGGTATCTAGAAGTGGATTCTCTGGAGTAATGGCTTACAGAAGTTATAAAAGTTACCTGATAAAATTATCCAACGTCACTACCATCTTTTATTACAGGACACTGTCTTGGGAAAAGATAACTTGTGATTGTTGTGAAAATACAGTTATGCCAGAAAGAGGCAACACACATTATCTTCAAAAAAAAGAAAATGGGCCGGGCGTGGTGGCACACGCCTGTAATCCCAGCGGCTCGGGAGGCGGAGGCGGGAGGATCGCAAGTTCGAGACCAGAGGCAGTCTACGTAACTTAGCGAGACCCTGTCTCAAAAAAAGTAAAAAAAAATGGGCTGAGGTACAGCTCAGTGGTCCAGCACTTGCAGAGCATGCAGGCGCGAGGCCCTGGGTTCAACCCCCAGTACCACAAAAAAAAAAAAAAAAAAAAAGAAAATGGAAACCGGGCGCACTCCTGTAATCCCAGTGGCTGAGAAGGTGGAGGCAGCAGGATCATGTTTGAGACCAGAGACAGTCTGTGTAATTTAGCAAGACCCTGTCTCAAAAAGTTAAAAAAAAAAAAAAAAATGGGCTGAGGGTACAGCTCAGTGGTCCAGCACTTGCAAAGCATGCAAGTGCAAGGCCCTGCGCTCAACCCCCAGTACCCAAAAAAAGAAAATGGCTCCATTTGTGAATTACACAGTCACTATACAATAAGACATTCTCAAGAAATAAGAGGGATGCCTTTACTTCTTTTTTTCAAGAGTGAAATGTGCTGTGAACCTAAGCAAGCACTGAGAGCACTAACCTTTTATTTTTTCTTTAGCCCTTACACATAGGCTACAGGACCACTTCCAACTTTTTTTTTTTAATTTATTGTGTTTTTAATTTGAAATAATATAATATTCTTTTTCCTTTGTAAACTTTGTTTGTTTAAACTATGTTTACATTAGATTAAGACAGGAGGAAATGTTTATGGGGAATTACCAGTCATCACTTCTAATTCCTGATGAATAATTTGAGTTCTGATATTGTGTTTCTCAGTTTTAGTTTTTCCATGTTTGTTTATAAGTATGTCTAAGAGGGTTTTTCTTCCATTAAAATTAAATTTTCCTCAACATTGCTTCACTCACAATCATCGAAAGAAACCAAAATTGTACTTATGTTCTAAAACTTGTATTATTTAAAACTGTTGAAGCAAAACTCAGGATATCACAAATCTGCAACATGTCAAAACTAAATGCTGTTCTTTCAAAATGATGGGATCATAAGTCTCAGTTTTATGATTTGGCCTGTATGTTTTGAATATTTCAATGTCTCTCCCATGCCAAAACAGAAAATCACACACCCATGGACTCCAATTTCTTTCTTACGTTGGTAATTTGTGACTTCATATTGACACTGACCTAGAAATGTTCCTGCGGCTGTTTTAAATCTCATGTCAGTAGAGAAGAAATAGAAATCTGGTTTGCACATTTTTGTCTGTTTTTTTGTATAATCCAAAATCAGACAGTATCCCAGAAATGCCAGTTGGGGGGTTATAAGGCAGTATTAAAATTAGTGTAGGCTAATTTTAATAGTTTTGAAGGGATGAAAAAGCAGTTGCTGTAGACTATTTGCATGGTTTTCTATAGCTCAAAAAGTTAACTCAGTTTGACCCAACTTTATGCCATACCAAGTGGTAACCTTTGCTCTGAGTCCAGATGAAGTTTACCAAGTGAAAATGACCACTTTGGTGGTTCATTTCCACAAATTCCTCATGAGAGTTTGGTCAGGTCCTCAGAAGCACCTTTCTGTTCCAATATATCTTTATGAAGCTGTGTACTCAGTAACAAGGACAGGAGAGAACATTCTGTTTCTCTAATCTTAACACCTTGCTGATTCAAAAACCTTTATTTTAACAAGCATTTGAAAAGAATCTCAAAACAGGCAACATTCATATCTAATCATAGATTTAAAGAAAATACCTTTAAAACATAGATGGAAGTTTTTTTAATTAACATGAACTTAATTTATAATAACCATTACCTGAGCATAGTAATACAATAAAATAATTAGGATGTCAACTTTGAATAGCTCCAGAATTTCACAACAGGAAAAAAAGAATATACATGATATGCCCATTGCTAAAATTCAACATGAGCAGTTTATTTGGTGTGGATGAACATAGACTTCATGGAAAATCAGAGCATTAAATCTAACTTCTGGGACAGGCGCAATGGCTCATGCCTGTAATCCCAGAGAGTCGAGAGGCAAAAGGAGGAGGATTGCAAGTTTGAGAACAGAGGCACCTTGCATTACTTAGACCCTGACTCACATTAAAAAATAAAAAGAGAGACTTGGGCTGCAGCTCAGTGGTGAGCACTTGCAAAGTATGCACAAGTTCCTGGGTTCACTGCTCTAGTACCACAAAAAAATAACCATAATAATCTGCTTTCTGACCTTTTCAGCTGTTCTTTAAACTGCCTTAGTAAAAGCAATTGTCCTTATATTGGATCAAGAAACATTTGTCTGGAAATTTCCTTCAATCAATTTATTTCTATTTAACTTATATCTTTGTTATATAGTTGTTTGCTTTTTCAACCAGTTTTTAACATAATACCTTGAGACTTCTTACACTTAAGTAAGCTTATAAACTCCATATGAATGATGAATGGTAAGTAAAAAGGAGGCACCCAATTTTTCAGCCTTTGCAAACAATTTGAGTAAGCTAGTGGATTTAAAGATTTAAGAAATAAGCATTTCTACCAACTGCACTTACAATGCTATATTGAGTTGAGTGTTTCTTTGTAGTAAAAGACAATAAATGCTGGTCTCTTCACTTCTAATGGCTAAGTACAAAACTTTGATCTTTCTTATAAACACAGCTGTTGTCCTATCATTGAGCCAAATCCAGACAAGATTAGACTCTGGCCAAATTTAAGGTTAATCTTTGAAACCATCTCAAGTAAGAGCTTTCTAATACTGTTTTAGGAACTCTACTTTTGAGACAGTGTACAAAAGAAATAAATCCCCGACAACTAACCTCTAAAGTAAGCCAGAGGCAACTAATGATAAATTATCCCATGGTGATAAAGAAAATGGAAACTGTCTGACCAAGTAAGTTCATTTTGGTTCATTTCTACATAGACTATAGTTATAAAATGACTTTTTTAATTCACATGAAGTTTAAATCAGACCAATAGAAGTTAATTAACTTTTTTCTACCATCTTGTCTTAATATAATGTTTCTTTGATTCTTCTTTCCACTAATACTAATGAAAACTTCGTGTTTATTAAAATAGAGTAACTCAGATATAATTTTATTATAGCTATTGTATAATAGTTCATATCCATCCTACAAAAAAAATCTTTTGTTTTTTTGTTTTGTTTTTGTGGTTTGTTTTTGTTTGGTTTTTGAAACAGCCTGTTGCTCTGTAGCCTAGGCTGGCCCCAAACTTGTGTTGATCCTCCTGCCTCAGCCTCCTCATCGCTGGGATTACAGGTGTGTGCCACCACACCTGGTGCAAAAATATCTTTTTTTCTACTAAGATTTGACTTTCTGGGATTTTACATACTTTACCAAATGTACAGTAGGGCTGGTTCTCCTGAGAGCTGGGTATTAGTGCCTCAAGCTGTGCTGTGAAGAGCTAATTGTGTATTTCTCTCCAAACCACCAGTTCCTGGAGAACATCTGTGGGAATATGCCTCACCTGAAATTTGTAGAAAATTATATTACCACTATCAAAATTCTTTTTCTCCTTAGAAACCATAATCTCCTGGTTTCTGGGATCAGACACGCCAAAATCAAACTTGCTCACATATTTCTATCAGACATTGACTTAATATGTTTTGACATCTGCCACTTCCTGCCCCCAAACACCCTAAGAGGTTAGAGGGGAAATGAGGCTGCCAGTGAACCCTTACCTCCTATTCAGACATGGTAACTTTTAGAGAACTTATTCAGAAATCTTGAAAGAGTTAAGAAATTCCCAATATAGCCAGATGAGTCTGTCATCTTGATATCTATTATGTGACTCCAGGTTTAGTTCTGGAGTTCAGATGAAAGCCATAGTAATTGAATTATTCCTGCCAGAGTTATTTATGAGGCAGGCTTTCTGAGGCGGGACAAGTCAGGAAAACTAGTAGAAATTAGCCTAGAAAATAAAAGGAAAAGAAACACTATCTTTGAATGAAAATACAGGATTTTTTAATGCATTTCGCATTATAGCTCACCCATTTCCATTTAACATTCCTATTTTAACTTTCCCTCAATAATATGTATTTGCCAAATGAATATTAGGTGTCCACCCACAATCACCTTGAATTCTTATTTTGTATGTATATTGTATTTATAAAATATTATATATACATTATGAAGAGCTTCTTGGACTGAGAATGTAGCTCAATAGTACAATGTTTGCCAAGCATGTACAAGGCCCTGGGTTTGATACCCAGCACTACCAAAAAAAAAAAAAAGGAGAGGGTGCCTCTCTTGCTGGAAAACATTGTGAACCACTTTACTGGACTAATGGGCTTATAACAAAGCTTCAGGAAGAAATGTTGATGTTGAGCTTCTAGGGTACTTAAAGTGATTTTATGAGGTTGTGATTCAAAATAACCTCACTGCTTTGAGAAGTCCAGGTGCTGAGTCATTTACTGAAACAGCCAAGGGAGGTTAATTAGAAGCAGCTGATAGTTGCATCCTTTACTGCCTTTTTGGAAGAAGAGGGTTATTCTTTGAAGATGACAGAGTGCTAAGGTGCGGAAAACGAAGGAAAGACTCATATCTGTTGCCTGACTCATTCTGTTCTGATCAAAGGGAGAAAAATCGGACTTAATGAATTTAAGATAAAAATGAATTTAAGATTAATTAATTCATTATTTCATAAATTCATAAATTTAAGATAAAAAACCATAGCTCTATAAAAATGGTAGTGTTACTCCTAAGAGGAATGACTGAGGATGACATTTTTCCCGCATATGCACTTTTTTTCTATGTTTTCCATGATAAGTATTTCTCTTTTATAATAAGTTATTATTTTCAAAATAGGCAGGTACTAGCTGGCTATCACAGGACTAAGAGAATATAAAGAAATGAACACTGACCTCAAAAAATTACAGAGGTTGGCAATACCTCATGCTTTCAAAAAGATAAAGATACTGTGCTAGGAGTCATGGATGATGCAAGCAAGAAAGGATATGAGGATTATAAAGCAAAGTGGCTTCATGGTCTTCATGTTCTAAAGCACTCATATTTCTAGACCACACCCCTCTAAGGAATGTAGGGCACCATTTTCTCTGAAAGAGAGTACAGGGATTTCTGAAATAGACTGAATTCAGAGTCTGGATGAAGAATGATTAGAATACCACCCCACCCCACCCCACCATCACAGTGCACTCCCACTGGCTTGCAGAGCCAAGCAGCTACTCTTTCCCTTCTGATCACTTCTTTACCACATACTTTGCAAATGCTCTACCTCTGCACTGCACCCCTCCCCAGCCCATTTTTATTTTTTATTTTGAGTTGAGGTCTTGCTAAGTTACACAGGCTGCCTCTGGCCTTGAACTTTTGATCCTCTTGCCTCAAACCCCCCCACCCCAAGTCACTGGGATTATAGGCATGCACTACCATGCTCAGCTCCCTCTGGCCACTTCCTGAGAAATCCAATCAGTAAGATTCAACTCAGAAGTGAGGTGCCTTGCTGAAGATAAGGATATTAAGGTGAAAGTTCACAAACTGGAAAGTTAGGGTTCTGTGATTTCTTAGGTTTCTGTATTTATGTATTTGTCATCCCTTCATCACAGGGCCAATGATATTAACTATATTTTCTTCTTTCTTGTATTTTTGGTGCCCTAACATTTGTGGCCTTATAGATCAAGGAGAAACTGTCTCTCCCAGTGCTAGCTAATTCCTAAAATAGTGCATTACTTAGTTGGTAGTATGTCTTTAATATGCAAACCAACAAATCTTGATCCCATATCCCCCAATCACCCTTTATCTTACTCTTATACACCAAGCCAGTATTCCCCCTGCACAAAATCAAACAATGGCCAAACACTAGACAACTAGGGACAACCCTATATCCCATAGCCCACCAGAATTATTCAGACTAGTTAATCCTAAACCCTTTATCCTGCCCTGCCTTCCCTTCTCAGCAGAAACTTCTATAAATGCTCTGGCCTAGTGATCCACTCACTCTTGCTCTTGTCTCCTAACCAGAAATCTGGTATTTCTCCTGTATCTTTGCATGCCCTGCTTCTCTTGTTAAGTGCCTTCAAGTTGGGTCCAACTCATAGCAACCCTATGTACAACAGAACAAAATACTTCTCAACAACACTCTGCCATTCTCTGTTTATTCATAGGGTTTTCAATGGCTGATTGTTTCAGGAGTGGGCTGCCAGGTCCTTCTTCCATTTTGGCAGTGCTGGGGATCAAACCCAGGGCCTCAGAATACACAGCGCTGCAGTCTACCAACTGAGCTAATAATAATTTATTTCAATGGCTTTAACTTCTCTGTGTCATCACTCCGTCACCTCTGTGAATAAAACTCCCATGAGTACAAATGAGACAGACCTTCCTCACATTCCATCCAATAAAGGAGGGTAATCAGGCTGTCTGTGATTTTACTGGGGACTCCCTGACTGAATATCTAGGACTCTTATCTTGAAGTAGTTTTCTAGAGAGGAATATGGTCTCCTGCCTTCAGGATATAACCTTACAAAGCAATGTTCTGAGTGAAATTAGGAAAACCAGAGCACTTAAAATGAAGAGCCTGAAACAGTGAATTCTTAATACAATGAGATAGATAGGCTAGAATCCCTTCACTTAACCAAGTCTCAATAGACAATTTATATCTCTCCTAAGGGATGGAGGATGAATATAGAGAGGAATAGGGATGAAGGACGTTTTTTCCCACTGTTGTGAACCACTGCTGTGCCTCTCCAATTGTTCCATCTTGAAGCAGAGTAAAGAGAAATGTGAAAGGAAAATTGGGGTCCATCTCTCATCTTTTCTAGTAATCTAGTATGAAAATAAAGATGACTACCGAAAAATTCTTAAGTTTTTTTTTAATTGAATGGATAAATCCAGGTGGCATACATAGTCTCTGCCCTTTGAAATAAAGATTTGTAAAAATCCACTCAGTTTGCCTCCAAAATTTGCTACATTAAATAAAATCTGATAATATATTTTATTTGTATCAATGAGAGAAAGTCTGAAGGACACAGTACATATTTCAAAGGACTTCTGGCAACTAGCCAAAACTAGCCATTGATTATTTTTGATAGTCCTGAAAATTCATTTACTAACATGTAAATTACCCTGCCCTAAGGAGCTATGGATGATTGGTGAACAGTAATCATCAGGATCCTAGGAGGCAGAGAGAAACAGCCACTCTTTTATTAATTAGAAGTCACATCTTCTAGCATATTTTTTCCCTTCCTTCCTTCCTTCCTTCCTTCCTTCCTTCCTTCCTTCTTTCTTCCCTTTCTTTCCTTTCTTTTTCTTTCTTTCTTTCTTTTCTTTCTTTTCTTCCTTTTCTTTCCTTCTGAAACCAAATCACAAGCTGGGTGTGGTGGTACACACCTGTAATTTGAGTAACTTGAGAGGTGGAGGCAGGAGGATTGCAAGTTTGAGGCCAAAGGCAGATTGTGTAACTTAATGAGACCCTGTCTCAAGATAAAAGTAAAAAAAATGGGCTTGGAGTACAGGTCACTGGTAGAGCGCAGCTCACTGCTAGAATGCTTAACTCCTGAGAAAGAAGGAAAGGGAGGAAGAGAAAGAATGAAAAGGAAGGAAAGAAATCTAATTGCTTTAAAAAAAAATTGTCCTTTGATCAACTGAGAAATTTATATTGCCAGGCTGACCAGTTAGGAGTTAGGGATTCTGCTCAGGAAAGCCAATTGAGTACTCATAGTTGTGAGTTCTGCCTAATCAAGGGTTCGTGGAAGGTAAAGCAAGATGTGGAAATGCAAAGCTCATTAGTCCCAAATGTCATTCAATAGACACTTGGGTTTACTATAGATCAGATACTGGGCTAGAACCTTAATAGTGGGCAAGGCCCTAAGCTAATAGATCTAGCAGGCATTCAAGCAAACAGGGAAGTACAGTAAGTGCTAATGTAGCTGGAGGAAGAGGCAGGAGGATCACAGGTAGAAGGCCAGAGGCAGCCTGCCTAACAGCAAGTGCCTGTCTCGCAATAAAAAATAAAAAAGGGACTGAGGATGTAGCTCAGTGTTAGAGGCCCTCGGCTCAACCTCCAGGTGCCACAAAAAGGGAGGGGGCACTAATATAAAGTTAAGCAGAGTATGCTATAAAGGATATATTCAGAAGAACAGTTAATTGATTCTTGGGTCAGAGAAAGCTGTAAGGATTGGACGGTAAGACTTCTGCTAGATATAAAATATAGAAAGATAGAAGAAACGCTTCAAATCCATGGTAATAGCAAGATAACCAGGTAAACAGATAAAACAAAAACCATACTTTTCCATGGAGCTGTTGAGAACCACTGCATGTAAGACCTACAGAAATGTCTCTAGAGATAGGTGACAGGAAAGCTATGACATTGCCATATGCAGGGAGAAGGGCCTGGTCTGTGTACAAGGGGATGGAAAAGCAAGCTTGCAACACTCTAGAAAAATGCAGAATTAAGAAATCAGATATTGTATACTGAAGCTGTGCTGTTGCCACCACCAAGTCTGAACAGTGGAACTGTGAAGGAAAACATGAGAAAAAAGAACACTACTTTCATTACAAAACCAAAGAAGGATAATACAAGAAGATTGAGCACCGAAAATCAAAATCCCCAGCATGTCTAGTCCCAAGCATTTTGGATAAGTGATGCTCAACTTGTAACATGTCTATATAGTAGGAACTGTTATGACCCTGTTTTAAAGATACATCCTGAAGCATTTTATTAAAGGAACAAAGGAACTTGTTCAAGAGCCCATGCATGGTGAACCCAGGGAAAGATAATTATCGAATGAAGAGCTGTAAGAAAGCTACCCAAAACCCTGAGGAAATGAGATGAAGAAGAGAGGAAGAGGGCATTCAGGTCTACAGCAGAAGCTGGAGCAACAACTTTTTAAACGGAGAAATATGTAGCTGATTAATGAAGACGCTGCCATGTTCAATAGTCTTCTGATGGACTCCTGTGTGAGCTCTACAACAGGGGAGAATATGATCACAAGAGATGGTGGAATTACTCTTCTTTGATGATTCTGCCTTACAGGTCAGCAGCCACACAGAAATTCCGGAAACTACTCTCCAAAGAGCCAAGTCCTCCAATAGATGAAATTATCAACACTCCAGGAGTTTGTGGGGTTTCTGAAGAGGAATGAGAATTGTACAGTACAGTGTGAAGCTAACAAACATTGGCTCTGGAACCTCTCAGTGACCAAAACTCATTGAAGCAGAGGCCATCCCCATCTTTATAGAGCTGCTTAACTCAGACTTTAAGGATCAACAGAACAGTCTGGGCTCTGGGAAGCATAGCTGGAAACAGTTCCATTTGCAGAGATTACATCTTGAACGGTTCCATCCTTAGTCCTTTGTTAATGCTCCTTACCAAGTCCACACAGCTGACAATGACATGGAATGTAGTTCTGGGCCCTGTCAAACCTCTGCCGAGGGAAGAACCCACCCCCAGAATTTGCAATGGTCTCTGCTTGTTTGCCTGTTTTGTCTCCGCTACTCTTCAGCAGTGACTCCTGATTTGCTAGTTAATGCTTGCTAGGCCCTCTCTTACCTATCTGATGGCCGCAGAGAGAAGACCCAGGCAGTCATAGACTCTGTAGTCTGCCAGAGGTTGGTAGAGATTCTCATGCACAATGATTACAAAGCGGTTTCTCCTGCCCTGAGACCTGTGGGTAACATTGTCACTGGATGACATCCAGACCAAGGTCATTCTTAACTGTTCAGCCCTCCCTTGCCTCCTCCACTTGCTGAGCAGCTCTAAGGAGTCAATCCAGAAGGAAGCTTGCTGGGCCATTTCAAATATCACTGGTGGCAACAAGGGCTCAAATTCAGGCTGTCATAGATACAAATATCTTTCCTGTGTTGATCAAAATCCTTCAGAAAGCAGAGTTTTGTACAAGGAAAGAAGCAGCCTGAGCCATCACCAATACCCCATCAGGAGGAACCCCTGAGCAGATCAGGTACCTGGTGTCACTGGACTGCATCAAACCCTTGTGCAACTTGTTGGCTATAATAGATTCGAATATTGTGCAAGTGGTCCTCAATGCACTAGAGAATGTCCTGCGACTTGGAGAGCAAGAGGGCAAGAATAGTTTCTTAGGGGTCAATCCCTACTGTGGCCTCTTCAAGGAAGCCTACGGCTTGGATAAAGTTGAGTTTCTCCAGAGCTATGAGAACCAGATCAACCAGAAAGCCTTTGACCTCATTGAACAGTACTTTGGTATAGAAGATGATGATGGCAACCTGGCTCCCCAAGTGGATGAAACGCACCAGCAGTTCATCTTCCAGCAGCCCGAGATCCCCATGGAGGGCTTCCAGCTATAATGCCTGCCTGCAGGTAGAGGAAGATATGGGAAGCACCACCAACCAGCAGAAGAGCAGCCCTCTGGTGGTTGGAGAAACAGCCTACCACCATCAGCCACCTGCTGCCCTGGAGACTGTGCTCTTGACTTGCTCCATCTGCTTCCCTGGAGGGATCACCTTCTGGACAGACAGAACTATCTGAGGCTTAGGTTTGGCCTTTGTGAAAGGAGGAGGATGTGTTGGGTTTTAATTCTTTACACTATTTTACCTACACATATGTCTTTAATCCAGGAGCCCAGGCATAGAGAAAGGACGACTGAGGTAATCAATTTGTCCCTTTTTAAAGTTTTTCGTTTTTTCTTTAGTAGTGATTTCTTCTCTTTTATCTTCCATCATCTTTTCCAGTCCTCTGCCTTGATCTATGTAACTCTTATCTTGGGAACTTGAGCAGATGGAATACTCCAGAGGTGGGAGTTGGGAAGGGAGGAGAAAAGTCTGAAAACAAAATGTTCTTGATCTGACAGAATATTAATTTTATATGCTTGAGGGGAAAAAAAAGAAGTTAGCTGAGGCTTTGTCAGCAGTATGAGCCCATGGGACTGACTTGGATGTGGAAGGACCCCAATCACAAAAGTAAGTCACTTAGGCCTACACCTAATCCCTAGGTTGCTAAGAAAATAAGTGAGAAAATGTTTTTGGTAAGTAGAGAAAATTAACTAAATCTTGTGCATTCTCATAGTGCTTGGCTTCCTGCGCCCTGCCAAAGTTAAATTCAATGATCTGAAAGTATGTCTCAATCCTTTCTAACTCAAGCATTGACAAGAGCAAAAAGCTAGAACCTTTGTAGGAGATTGAACTGTATTAACTGCAGGTGACTTTACTCTAAAGCTGCAGCCTAGCACCAGCTCAACTCAATTTGTGAATGAATCTAAATGCTCAGCTCCTCACTTTTCATTGTTCTTTTTTTCATAGTGTCCAAAATAAAACTTATAAAACTTCCCAAAAAGCAAGGAACAATCCACAACCAAGAAAAAAGTTAATAGAAGCAGACACATAGATGAACCAGATAATAGAATTATTAAAGATTTTATAATCAAATTGGTTTTTAAACAAGACAGGTGAAAGGAATTTCAGAAGAAAAATAAACCCAAAAAAGTTATATACTGAAAAAGTATAATATCTAAAGTCAAAATTTCATTAGCCAAGCTTTATGATAAATTGGACATCAGAAAATACTTGAAGATGAGTTGTAAGAATATTTGTGTGGAGACACAGAAAAAAATGATTGGGGAAAATAATGAACAGAGTAGCAAAGACCTATGGGCAAAATCAAGCTAAGATACATGTATTTTTGAAGTCCTAGAAAAGGAAAAAAGATGTAATAGAAGAAAAATTTTTGGAGGAGGAGAATTAATGTCCATAAACCTTTCCAGATTTGTTTTAAAACAGCCAACCTACTGACCTGGAAAAACAAGGATAAGAAAAATAAGATGTGAAGAATAAGGAGTTAGCTAGGTAAGAGTGGTTAGAGAACAAAGGAGATTGTTCCAGAAGAAATAAAATTTAATGACCCACAGCATGTGATTCCAGGAACAGAAAGAAATTCTTTGGGGTTAAATGGAAAGTTATAGAGAGCAGTGAAAGGTAAACTTAAACAAGTGAGCAACAGCCAGAGAGAGGCTTGTGAACACATTAAGCTGAGGTAGCTAGCGAAACAAAATTATATCCTAGGCAATACAATCATTTGTGTTTGGGAAAAGCCACTATAGCTACAGTATGTAGAATAGACCTGAAGGACACAGATGAAGGCAAAAAGAAGCTGTTGCTGAACCCAGGCAAAAAAGAATGTCGGACACAATTTGACATATAGTGGTAAGAATGTAGTTATAGGTGGATTCGAGACCTATTTAGGAGACGAAAGATGGAATTAATGGATAGTCAGATGTACAGGTAGATGAAGTAAAAGGTAATTGCTGCAACTATGTAACTTTACTAGACTAGCCCACCTACCCTCAAGTCACACTCGTTATCTTTTGGCAGCTAGCATGATTATCCTAAAATAAAATTCTAATCATGCCATTCCCTTGCCGAAAGCCCTTCAGTGACTCCTCTCATGCCTTTACCCAATATCTCTTCCCCAGATAGCTTCTCATCTCACCTAGAGTAAAACCCAAAATCCTTGTGATACCCTTCAATGCTCTGCACGATCTAGTCCTCAGATAAGTTTTAGAGATCTTTTCTTTCATTTCCCACCTTGATCACTCTGCTTCAACTATACTGGCTTCCATTGTGATACCTAGGATAGATATAAATGTAGAAAAAAACAGAGACTAGAGAAATGAGGATGAACCATCAAATGAAACTCAGAAGTGGCCAGACTGATAAAAGAAAACCATGAAAGTCTTGCCTTCCTAAAAGAAAAATTCAAAAATTTCCAGTCAACAGAAGGTGATCAACTTTATCACATATTGCTTATAGGTCAAGGTAGATAATAATTGATCAGTGAATTTAGCATTGTGGAGGTCTTCATTGCCTTGAGATTACCAATTATTTGTATACAGTAATGGGACTTATTAGAGAAGTTCATCAACAAATGGAAGGAGAAACATTGAAGAAATGAGGATGGGCAATATTTTGAGGAATTTCTCTGGAAGGGAAGAATAAGATTTATTTTATGGAAACATGGGATAATAGCATATCTGTATTTTGCTAAGAATAATCTGCAAAAAGGGAAATGCTGATGGTGCAGGAGAAAGAAGCAACAATCACTGGGGTGATGTTCTTGAGTAGGTGAAAGGAAATATCACCTAAAGCCTAGGTAGAGGAACTGGCCCTAGGTAGGAGTCAGGACAGTGTGTCCACAGTAACTGAAGGGTAGGCAAGCTCTAAGGACCCTGGTGTAGATAAGTAACAGATGTAGTGGTGGGATCATTTCAAGTCTAACCTCAAGAGAACATGAATTTGAAGTGAAAAAGGGCCTGGTTGAGGCCAGACAACATTGGTTTATACTACTGGTGGCAGTTATAGAAAAGGCTTGTCAGGTACCATCAAGTTGGGTACAACTCATAGTGACCATATGTACAGCAGAACGAAACACTCTCTGACACTGTGCCATACCTGGCACTCTGCTATTCATAGAGTTGTTGATGGCTGAGGTTTTGCCAGGTTTGTATGACAAAGGGAGGGATGGCAGGTTTATGGGGTGGTTGTAATGAAACACAGAATATAAATTGGATAAGGAGGTAAGGACATGAGGGGATTGAGGAACAAAGAAAATGTAGATTTCTTGTGTGTCAAAGAACCACAGGGTAATGGTAAGGTGGAGAGATTGGAGAAATGGCAGAGATTGGACACTTAAAAATATGTAGGAGGTGAAGATATGGATAATAAGTTCCAGAAATTGAAGATGCAAGGGGAAATATGGCTGAAGTAGAAAGATGGGAGACAAGGCCACTGGAAGAGAGTTGAAGGAACTAAAGGATGAGGGTACCAGATACTCAAAAATAATTTGAAGATACCCAGGGGCCTGGGTGACAACTACAAGGATATCACTTATATCTCATAGCATGAACTTAGAACAGTGGGACATTTTCATGGAAAAAGGAAGGGAAATATCTGGAAGCAGTGAGAAACAATGGAAACACCTAACTCCTAACCTGATAATGCAGATGAGAAAAGAACCACAATGTGCACAGGAAGCAGTATCCTCAAGGAACAGTCAAGTCAAGCTAGAAGTGGGTGATGATGAAAAGAGAGACTAAGAAATGGGGATTTTGTTCATGATTAATCTCTGTGTCAGATTAAGGAAATGGGACTTGGGAAGGGGTAAAGTGTTCTGTGTAGAAGGCTGTATAAGATTGAAAGTCTAAAGAATGAGTGATATCTTGGGAGTCCAGGACTAATTGAGATGGTCTTAAGGAACAAGTGGTAGTGGAAGAGCAAGAGTAAGGTTCTTGCCAGGAGCAGGTAGAGCTTTTAAAAGAATAACTAGTGAGTGGTCTTTGCTCCTACCAAAGGTAATAGGAAGGCGAGGGCAGGGGTGTTCTTTCTGTGGCACAGGTAGATCTACACAGCACATACCTCAGTATGTTTTTGCACATACTGTAGAGTGCCCCTTCCCATTCTTCTTTACCTTGCTAACTTTTGTGTCTTCAAAACTCGATTCAGACATCAGCTTTTCTAGAAAGATACTCCTAATTTCATCCATCTGTTAGGTTTTCCTCTTCAGGGCATACCTGGTTGTGGTTAGATGACGTTGAGTTGTATCTGACTCATAGAGACCCTCAATGAGGGTTTTCAATAGCTGACTGTTTCAGGATTGCTTCAGGAGTGGATTGCCACATCTTTCTCCCGTTTTGTGGCACTGGGACTCAAACTAGGGACATCAGAGACTGCAGAGTGGCGCTCTTCCAACTGAGCTAAACCCCAGCCTGGGCATACCTTAACTATCGTTTTTCACACTATTAATCTCTTTATTTTTCTGTTTCCCAATCTGGGGTAAGAGCAATTTAATATTGCTTTGTTTACTTGCTATTATCTGTTTACCTTCTTGAGGGGAGAAATTTTGTATGTT
Organism: Pedetes capensis; assembly: GCA_007922755.1. Classification (NCBI taxonomy): domain Eukaryota; kingdom Metazoa; phylum Chordata; class Mammalia; order Rodentia; family Pedetidae; genus Pedetes; species Pedetes capensis. Next base: position 91,423 of record VMDO01003461.1, on the reverse strand, counting down.
CTGTTCACTGCTGTACCTGTATGTATAATAGTGCTTACCATATAGTTGTTGTTAGGTGCTGTCAAGTTGGGTCCGACTCATAGCAACCCTTTTTAGAATAGATGAAATACTCCCCAACACTGTGCCATGCCCAGCACTATGTGAGTGCTTCTCTGCTATCCATAGGGTTTTTAGTGGCTGATTGTTTTTTGGGAGTGGGCTGCCAGGTCCTTCTCCCAAGCCTATAGCACCTCTGCAGGCCTTGCACATAGTGGGAAATATCTTTTGGATGGATGGATGGATGGTTGAATAGAAGGGTGGTTCTTCATTGCCAGGGACCATTGATGGATTATAATAAGCCCTCAAAACTGAGGCATCATAAGAAAAGCATTGAGGAGTCATAAGAAATGAATAATCCTGGCTCCAAGGAATTTATAGTCTTCTGGAAAAGTTCCAGCTCGTGTGGACTTTATCAAGGGAAAAAAACAAAACATAAGTACAGTTGCCTAGAACTGTCACAGTGTTTATGTTATTTATAGTTGTGGAATAAGTACAGTTCAGACATACCACATTTTATTATGTTTTGCTTCATAGAGCTTTGAAGATACTGTTTTTTACTCTTTTTGTTTCCTACAAATCGAAGGTTTGTGGCCACCTGGCATGGAGTATGTCTGTTGGCACCACCACCACTTTTCCAATAGCATGTGCTCACTTCATGTGTCTGTGTCATGTTTTGGTAATTCTCAGAGTATTTCAGACTTTCTCATTATGTCTGTTATGGTGATCTGCGATTGGTAATCATTGCTGTTACTATTGAAATGTTTTTGGGGTGCCACAAATCAAGCCCATTCAGGTTGGCAAACTTAATCCATAAATATAGTCTACATTCTGAGTGCTCCACCAACAGCCCATGTCTGTCTCTCTTCCTCTCCTGGGACTCCCTTTTTCCTAAGACACAGCAATGTTGAAATTGGCCCAATTATTGACCCTAGAATGGCCTCTAAGTATTTAAATGAAAGGAAGAATTACATGTCTCTCACTTTAAATCAAAAACTAGAAATGATGAAGGCCAGTGAAGAAGGCAAAAGATAGGCCTCTTATACCAGTTAGCCAAATTGTGACTACAAAGGAAAATATTCTTGAAGGGAATTAAAAGTGCTATTCCAGTAATACATGGATGATAAGAAAACAACAGCCTTGTTACTAATAGGGAAAAAGTTTGCTGGTCTGCAAAGATCAAACCAGCCATAGCATTCTGTTTAGCCAAAGCCTAATCTAGATGAAGGACCTAATTCTCTTCAATTCTGTGAAAAAATTGAAGCTAGCAGAGGTTGGTTTATAAGGTTTAAAGAATGATGCCATCTCCATTACATGCAAGGTGAAACAGCAAGTGTTGATGTAGAAGCTGCAGTGTTATTCAGAATATCTAGCTAAGATCATTGATGAAGGTGACTGTTGTTTATTGTTAGGTGCCCTTGAGTCGTTTCCTACTCATAGTGACCCTTAAGGTTTTCAGTGGCTGATTTGTTTTGGGATTGCTTTGGGAGTGAATTGCCACATCCTTCTCCCATTTTTGCAGTGCTGGGAATTGAACCCAGGGCCTCAGAATACGCAGAGCTGTAGTCTACCAATTGAGCTAAATCCCAGCCCTTGAAGATGACTACACTCAACAATGTTGTTGTTCTTAGGTGCCATTGAGTCGGTATCCGACTCATAGTGACCCTCTGTACAACAGGGGAAACACTATTGTCAGTGCTTCTCTGCTGTTCATAGGGTTTTCAATGGCAGATTGATTTTTGGGAGGGGCTTGCCAGGTCCTTCTCCCAAGCCTACAGCTTCTGGTGTTCCCAGGCGGTCTCCCATCCAGGTACTAACCAGGCCTGACCCTGCTTAGCTTCCGATATCTGACGGGATCGGATTTCTCAGGGCTATGGCTGTAGGCACACTGAACAGTAGATTTTCAATATAGATGAAGCAGCTCTATATTGGAAGAAGATTCCACCTGGAACTCTGATAGCTAGAGAGGAGAATTCAGCATCTGGCTTCAAAGCTTCAAAAGACAGGCTGGCTCTCTTATTAGATGCTGATGCAGTTGGTGAGATTAAGTTAAAGCCAATGGTCCTTTAGTACTCTGAAATTGAAAATATTCAAGAAAGCCTGGTGTGGTAGCTCATACCTGCAATCCCAGCAACTCAGGAGGCAGATGCAGGAGGATTGCAACTTCAAGGCCAGAGGCACCCTGCATAACTCAGTGAGACCCTGTGTCAAGATAAAAAGGTGAATGGGATTGTAGCTTAGTGGTAGAGCAAAATACGTGCAAGGCCCTAAATTTAGCCCCCTAGTACTAAAAACAAAAGAGTTTGGAAGAAGTTGATTACAACTTTTATGGACCACTTTGAGGTGTTCAAGACATCAGCAGAGGAAGTAACTGCAGATAAGATAAAAACAGGAGAATTAGAATTAGAAATGCAGCCTGAAGTGACTGAATTGCTTCAATCTCAAGAGAGAACTTTAATGAGTTGTTTCTTAGAGATGAGCAAAGAATACAGCTTTTCAAGATGGAATCTACTCCTGGTAAAGATGCTGTGAACTATATTATGGTTTGAATATGATATGTCCTCCTTAGGGTCATGTGTTGAATGGTTGATTTCCTGCTGGTGGCACTGTTGTGGTAGGTTCTGGAAACTTTAGCAGATAGGGCCTACCTACAGGACGTGGATCACTAGGGACATGCCTTTGAAGGTTATACCTGGTCCCCTCCCCTTTCTCTGCTTCCTGTCTGCCATGAGGTAACATGCTCGTTCCACGATGTTCTACATGATGTTCAGTAGCCACCACCCTAATCAGTCAGCAGCCATCAAAATTAAGGCAAGACCACCCACCAGCAAAATCATTAGGACTCACTGAACACTCAGATGATTGTTAGTGATTTTTAGCAATTAAGTATTTTTAAATTAAGGTATATACATTTTTATATATACTGCTGTTACACCTGTAATAAACTACAGTATAATGTAAACATGACGTGTGTATACATATGTACATGACAGGAAACCAAAAAAAATCATGTGAACTATATTATTGCAATATTTGCTCTATTGCAGTAGTCTGGAATCAAACCTGCAATAACTATGAGGTATGTCTATAATGAGAAAATGGAAGGTGTTCAATAGTTGTTGAAAGATAATAAAATATTCAAGAACATGCAACTAGTCATAAACTAAAAGTATTCCTCATCCTATCTTTCCACACTTCAGCCTCTCATTTTTACATGTACAAATACTACCCTCAACTTTTCAGTTTCCAACATTTATTACACATCTATAAACCAGGCACTGCATAGCCTTTTTAAAATTCTGAATCATGTCACACCTACTCAGGAATTTTTTTAATGGCCCCTGTGGCCTATAGAAGTAACTTTCAATTTTTTTGGTTTGGAATAATCCTGAGTAATAGGGTTATTTAGGCTGGGATTTAGCTTTATTGGTAGAGTGCTGCTCTGCACTCTCTGAGGCCCTGGGTTTGATCCCTAGTACCACAAAAAATGGGAGAAAGACTTGGCAGCCCACTCCCAAAACAATCTCAAAACAATCAGCCATTGAAAACACTATGAATAGCAAAAAAGAACTGACATAGTGCTGACAGTGTAGGGAAGTGTTTCATTCTGTTTTACAGAGGGTTGCTATGAGTCAGACCTGACTCTACAGTGCCTAACAACAACAGTAGGGTTGTTTAAAATGTGGATTTCTAGGCTCATCCAACAGAGATCCTGATTTGGTTTATCTGAGGTTAATCTCTGGAATGTGCATTTTAAGAAGCACCGTCAAAATAATTGCTACAGATGGCCTATAGATCCCATTTAGAGAAACACAGACTATAGTTCCAGCATAAAAGTGCCTTTTGACTACTTCCCTTGCCTCATTTCCTAACATTCTCCATTTCTAGGTATTTTGGCTTCAACACTACCAGATTTCCCTATGTCCTACTTAAACACTCCCTCACACCTCTATGACTTTGTACAAAGATCCACCCCAATTGTGTGCCTAACTCTTCTTAACGTTAAGTAGCTACTAACATCTACCTTCTCTGATTTTCTTGGAGGACTTAGAAACTCCTTTTATGTACACTACAATACCACAGCACTTTGCATCCATGTGGGTGCATGTGCCAATGTGTACATGAGTGTGTATACTCATTTGCACACCCACAGCTTTTATAGCTCTGTATTTTGTTTGCATGTCTGCCTACATGGTGCACATCAAAATTCTGCATGCCTTCCATGCACTATAAATCTCTTGAAAGTAGAGACTATCCTCTTCATCTTTTCAATACTTAGCATCTTGTGTGGTATACAGGAGGAGTTCAAACTTTTGGTTAGGTGACTTGTCCTAGGTCACATAGCTGGTAAACTGTATGATCAAAATCAGAAGCAAGACCTTCAAATTTCAGGTGCAAAGATCTTTCCATGTCATTATTCTGCCTTTTCCATGATCTAAGTAGCAATCACTTCCATAGCTTTTTGTCTCAACTGTAACTAGGCATGTTATTTCATGTTATAAAGTCATTTGGAAACAGATTTTATCTCCTTCAGGGTATAAGCTTCCCCAGGGCAGCAGGCTCAATATGACCTTTTTATTTCTTTCTTTCTTTTTCTTTTTCCTTTTCTTTTTTTTTTTTTTTTTTTTTTTTTTTTTTTTTTTTTTTTTTTTTTTTTTTTTTTTTTTTTTTTTTTTTTTTTTTTTTTTTTTTTTTTTGTATTCCCCGTAAGGCCTCGCAGAGTATCTGGCACTTCTTATTGTTGTTAGGTATCCTCAAGTGAGTCCCACTTATAGAGACACACTATATACAGCAGAAGGAAACACTGCCGGACACTGCCACGCACATGATCTTTTTTTATGTTTTGAGCCCGTTGTTGCAGTCACCGTGTTTCTTCTCATTTTCAGTTATAACATCAGAAAATGGAGGTCCCAGGGGCTTTACTCCATCTTAGCAGGATTAAAACAAAAAACTTACTGTTCAGTGAATGACAGGACTAAGCAGAGAAGACCTTAAATGAATGCTATTTATTTACCCATTTCTTAAGAGTTTACAAGGAATGCCAGGCGCTGCCGTGGCACCCGCCTGTAATCCCAACGAATCCGGTAGGCTGTAGCAAGAGGATCACAAGTTCAAGGCCAGGGGCAGCGTAGGCAATTTAGCAACTGAAACAGCAGCACAGCCTTGCTCCGCACCAATGCCGCTAGCAGCTGACGTCACAACCAGAGCCTGAACTACATTTCCCAGCATGCCGGGCGAAGGGGCGGGCTCTCCGGGAGCCGCGGGGGCCAGTGGAGGGGTTTATTTCCATGCAGGAAGGACCCCGGGGGCGGAGCGGGCTGTCACGGGGTTGGGCAGGCTTCACCTGGGCGGGGTTTATCGGTGAACCCTGGGTTCCCAGCCCCACGAGGAGATGGATGAGGACGGGCTTCCACTCATGGGGTCAGGCATAGACCTGACCAAGGTTTGTAAAAGACAGCTGCACTTCCGGAGGCCGGGGAGGAGGACAGGGAAGGCTTGCCGGGTTCCCAGTGAGACGCGGGTCTCCAGGCCCCCACCCTGGCCTGGGCCCTTCTGTCGGCCTCAGAAGCCAGAGCCCCACAGTTCACCTGGAGTGGGGGTCCCACCTGAGCTGGTTAAGGAGATGTCGTGCCTCTCCTCCCTTGCTTCCGGTCACGTGTGTCTCCAAACAAAGAGCTGATCGGCCAGCGGCCAGTTTTGACTTCTAACACTACCTCTTTTATTCAGCGCTCAAGTTTCTGTGTTTGTCTCTCTCTGTGTGTGTGTGTGTGTGTGTGTGTGTGTGTGTGTGTGTGTGTGTGTGTGTGTGTGTGTTTTACCTGCTAAAATTCGTGCTTGTAAATCTAGAGGCCATTCTGAAACTTTCTGCAGCCCTTGTCACTTTCTAACGCCCCACCCACAGTTTAGGAAAATAATGACTCTTCTCAGTCCTTGATGAACTTCGAATCACACAGTAAAATGCCCATTATGGTATCCAATACCAGAAGAATTGCACAGTACGTTTCTCCTGTACGAATTGTTTGTTTTTGCATAACACAGGTGCCAGCTATTCAACAGAAAAGAACGGTGGCATTTCTAAACCAATTTGTGGTGCACACTGTACAGTTCCTCAACCGCTTTTCTACAGTTTGTGAGGAGGTAGGTCCTGTGGTACTGGTTTATACAGTAGCCTAGAAATTACCTTGTCTTTCTTAGGCTGACAAATGGAGTACAGCAAGAATTACAGGCATATGTGTTCATGTACCATGACCTCTTGTCATCCAATTGTGTCAAAATATCTTAGCTCCTCCTTGAATCTGTCACTATCAATCCTTCACCCTACGGCTGCCGGATTAATATTCTAGAGGCCTCTGTGACATAGTTTAGTTTGGCTTATTATAATTAAAGAGAACGAAAGCAGATGCAAAACTCTCACAGTTGAAAACATTTTTTGTTTTGGAAATTTGTTATTCATTCTCCTAGCCCAAAGATTTATGGTTTTAAATATGCATTGTTTCAGCTTTTACTAAAATTATTTTACATCCTTTGGCCCAAAAGATGGCAAGAAACATTGCTTTGATGCCAAACAGTCCTTTCTGCAAATGCCTTGTGAAATGAGGATTAAGTTCCCAATTAAGGATTAGGTACCAGATCCAGGAATCTCTCCCTGTCTTTTAAAAATATAAAAAAGAGAATAGGGAGGAAAATGGGAAACGTATGTAGAAATTTCAGTTTAAGAAAAGAGAAGCCAGGCACCCTAGGGTGTGCCTGTAATCTCAGCAACTGAGGGTGCTGAAACAAGATCTTGAATTTAAGACGGTAGGCAGCCTGTGCAATATAGCAATCTCTTGTCTCAAAATTAAAGAGAGAGAGAAAGAAAACTACATCATGAGACTTGTAGATAAATCACAGATGAGTCAAATTAGCATGCCGTTCTATATCATATAAGGTATAGCCATGGCAATAGAGTTTCTGTTAGGTGTGTTACTATTGATCAAAATTGCATAGAGACAGGAAACGTCACTTGAATAAAAGTCCAGCCTTTTTTTTTTTTTTTTTTTTTTTTTTTTTTTTTTTTTTTTGGTGTGTGTTGGAGATCAAACCCAGAGCCTTGCACATTCCTGGCAAGTGCTCTCCCACTGACTTATGTCCCCAGCCCCAGCTGTTGTTTGTATTTATCAAAATTCCTTCTACCTTCCAGTGAGACAAATGAAAGTGAAATGTGGTAATTGATAGAGTAAGGAGCTCAATTCAATGTATTTTATATATGAACAGACCCAGTGACTTTTATCGTATATTACTACTGCTTTAAATAGGATATACAATTGAATAAAAACCAGTAAGCCAAGATTTTTCACCTTTTAATTTTTATTTATGCCATCATAGGGAAGAGAAGTATCTGGGGATTTTCTCAGGCTTGTTAGCAGAAATAAGCAAATACTTCATCCCTACAGGTGTCATCATTCATTTAAAAACTAAAATAAAAACAGAGCAAGTTAACACAGGTACAAAAACAATTTGATAGAGGTGTCCTGGGAGAGGGATAAGCCCTCATCTTTGTAGTTCCTGCATTTCTCACTGCTTGTCTTTATGGTATACAGCATGATGTTTTGATATTTGCACATTGTGGAATGGCTAAATCAAGCTATTTACTATATGAACTACTTCATATAGTTTAAGAGGGCTTCAAGTCAGCCACGTGTGGTGGCACATACTTATAATCCTAGTGACTCGGGAGGTAGAGGCAGGAGGATCTCAAGTTCAAGGTTAGAGGCAGCCTGCATAATTTAGCTAGCCCCTGTCTCAAGGGAAAAAGTAAAAGGTGGGCTTGGGATGTGGCTCAGTGGTAGAACAGTTGCAAATTATGTGCAAGGTGTGCGTTCAACACCCAAGTACCCCCCACCGAAAAAAAGGAAGAAATTTTACTGCTGTCTGACTGAAATTTTGTATCCTTTGACCAGCATCTCCTCAGTCCTCCCCCATCCCCAGCCTCTACTAATCAGTGTTTTACTCTCTAGTTCTATTTCTGAGTTTAACTTTTGTATACTCCTCATGGAAGCAAGCCTATAGCCATAGCACTGTGGCATCTGAACCCATCAGATCTCAGAAGCTAAGCAGGGTTGGGCCTGACTAGTACTTGGATGGGAGACCACCTGGGAATACCAGATACTGTAGGCTTGGAAGAAAGACCCAACAACCCATTCCCAAAAATCAGTCTGCCATTGAAAACCCTATGAATAGCAGAGAAGCACTGACAATAGCATTTGGCCTGTTGCATGTAGGGTTGCTATGAGTCAGATACTGACTCCATGGCACCTAACAATAACAACATGGAAGAAAGGATATATACTATTTGTTTTTCTATGCCTGGATTATTTCACTTAATATAATATCCTCTAAGTTTACCCATGTTGTCACAAATGATAAAATTTCCTTCTTTTTTAAGCCTATCAGGTATACACACACACACACACAGTACATGTTCTTTATCTTTTCATACATTGATGGACACTTAGGTTAGTTTTATTGATTTCATATCCTGGCTACTGTCAATAATGCTACAATAAACATAGAAGTGCAGATATCTCTTCAACGTACTAATTTCAATTGCTTTGACTATATACCCAGAAATAGAAATCCTGTATCATATGGTAGTTCTATTTTTGGTTTTTTGAGGAATCTCTATACTATTTTCCAAAGTGGCTATACAAGTTTACATTAACATGAATAATATACAAAGGCTCTCTTTTCTCTACCTCCATACTAATACTTTTAAAAAAATCTTTGTAATTATCCTTCTAACAGATAAGAGGTGACATTTCACTGTGATTTTAATTTGCACTTCCTTGATGACTAGAGATGTTGAGCATTTTTTCATTTATCTGTTGTCCATTTATATCTTTTGAGAATTGTCTATTCAGGCTTTGTGCCCATTTTTAAAGATGGGTTTGTCTTCTTGCTATTGCATCATTTTTGTTTGTTGTTACCATTGTTAAATGTATGGTTTGCAAATATATTCCTCCATTCCATAGGTTGTCTTTTAACTCTGTTGACAGTTTGATTTCCTGTACAGAAGGTTTTTAGTTTAACTACATTTTCCTATTTTTGTTTCTGTTGCCTGTGTCTGCATCAATGCTATTGAGTCTTTCTCCTATGTTTTAGATCTTACATTTAAGTTTTAATCCATTTTATGTTGATTTTTATATATGATGTGAGAGTAAGGTCTAATTTTATTCTTCTACATGTGGATATCCAATACTTTATTGAAGAGATTGTCCGTTCTGTACTGTATGTTCTTGGCATCTTTGTTGAAAATCAATTGGCCATAAATGTATGGATTTATTTCTGGGCACTCTATTCTGCTCCATTGATCTGTGTCTTTGTTTTTATGTCAGTACCATGCTGTTTTCATTACTATAGCTTTGTAATAGATTTTTAAGTCAGGTAGTGTGATGCTTCCTGTTCTGTCTTGCTTGTGATTGCTTTTGCCTATTTAGGGTTTTTGTGTTGCCATATGAATTTTACAATTTTTTCTGTTTCTGTAAAAATGTTATTGGAATTTTGGTAAGGATTGCATTGACTCTCTAAATCACTTTGGGTAGTATAGCTGTTTTAACAATATTAATTATTCCAGTCTATAAACATAGGCTATCTTTCCATTTACTTGTGTCTGATTTCTTTCATCAATATTTTATAGCTTTCAGATATAGATCTTTCACTTCTTTGGTTGTGTCTAGAGCTTGAATCCAGTGGGATGGACCTGTTGATTGGCCCCAAGAGGTGGGCCTGGGGCTTGGATCCCCAAAGGGCTGTCCTGAAGCTTGAGCACTCAGGGACTGGCCTGGCTCTGGGGTGGGCCTCAAAAGCCTGAATCTATAGGGTCTTGCCCTATCGAGGTCAGGTCTGGGTCTTGGAACTTGAGTCTGCAGGGATGATCCAGGAGCCTCAGTCTGTGGGGACCAACCTGGCACCAGGGTCTACTTAGGGTTGGCTTGGACTCTGGGTCTATGGGGCCATCCTGGATCTGTGGCAGGTGTGGAGGCTAGGTGCATGGGGCTAGACTAGAGTCTTGGCTAGTGGGTGCTGGCCTATTGTGTTGGGCCAGCCACATGGATTAGCCAGAAACTTGGGGCCATGGAGAACTGCCTGAAGAGTGCTTATACTTGCCCAGCTAAGTCTATGAAGATTGTCCTGGATCTCTAGGGGCTGGCCCAGCACTGAGGTCTACTTGTGGTGGGCCTAAACCTTGGGTCCACTGGAACATTAGCCCATAGGTGTTGTCATTCAGTCCCCAAAAACCAGGCAGACTCGATCAGATGAGAATCACAATGAGTGACTCAAACCCTTAGGAGTTAGAGTGCTGCCTAGAGGGCTGTGTCTCCTTTTATTAAGGATAAACAAAGCTCAGGGTCAGGTTAAAGGACAACATGAGAAAGCACAAGACAAGTTTAAAGCATAACATAGGAACAGAGCTAACATAAAGAACAAGGCTGTTGGGTAACATAAGATTCAGCATATACTGAGTGTTATCATTGTAATACTAGCAGGCAGGTCTGCAAAGACTCCATGAGACAAGGAGTAGTAGGCCCCCAAGAGTTTGCCCTCAGGGTCCCTCATAATTCTGGTAAGTCTTTCCATAGAGCCCTCAGATTTGAATCTGTACCTCAAGTCACAAAGAGCTCTGCAGTTGCATTTAAGTAGATAAGGAGGTCATGTCCTGTATACACCTACAACACATAGGTACCAGACTGGAGGGTGAGATTGAAGGGATCAGCCTGGCACTGAGCAGGCGTAGAGCCCATTTTCATGGGTGTCAGTATGGTATCTGCAGTCAGAGGTGCGGACCCGGTGCTGGGACAGGCCTGAAGCTTAGGTTGCATGAGTTGACCTGGCTCTGGACTGCTCTAGAATCTAGGGCAGTCCTGGAACCTGTATCATCCCCAGAATCGGGTTTGAAGACTGGATCCAGGGTAACAGCCTGGATCTTGGGGCAGTGGGGATAAGCCTGGTGCTGGGGGAAGTCCAGATCCTAGGGCCTCTGGGGCCAGCCTAGACCTAGTGTGGGCGTGGAGACTGAGTCTGTGGGGACTGGTGTGATCTTTGGCTTGTTCTGAGCCTTAGGTTGATCTGGAGCCTGGGATCACTGAGGTTGGCTTGGTAGTGGGGCAGGCCTGGAGTCTGAGGCTGTGGGATCTGATCAGGCAATGGAATTGGTTTAGAGGCACCATCCTGGGTTATGGCCAGGTGTCTAGGGCTGTAGGGACTTGTGTTGTGCTTAATTTTACTGGAGTGCTCTTTATTTTGGGATGTGAAGCAAAGATGGATGTGATGCTCACGTCCATCTTCGTCCCCAAGCAGCATAGGGCTGGGTAGGGGATGAAGTGGGTAATGTGAAACTACCCTTCCTACCCTTTTCAGTGTGTTTTTTTATTTCTGTGCTACACCTGAGTGCTGTAATCTCGCACCTGGTTTCCAAAGCTCTTGTGAAGGTGTATGTTTTCATGTATGAATAGTTGATCACATTGATGTTTCTGCTGGTGGACAAGTACTGGAAAGTCCTATGCCACCATCTTCCTGGTGTCCAGCCTTTTTCTCTTTTGTATATAATAATCTAGGGTTGACTATAACCTGTTATTCAGAAATCACATTTTAGAAGGTTGGATTTATGTCAGTGGTAGGGTGTTTGCTCAGAAAGATGACAACAGCTAATATTTTGTTGTTGTTGTTGTTAGTAGCTGTTGAGTCAGGACCGACTCAGTGACCTTATGTACAATAGATGAAACACTATCCCGTACTGTGCCATGCCCAGCATTATTGACAGTGCTTCTCTGCTATTCATAAGATTTTCAATGGCTGATTTTTTTGGGTTTGGGGAAAGTAGATTGCAAGGTCCTTCTGCCAGGCCTACAACACCCAGTATTCCCAGGCAGTCTCCTATCCAAATAATAATCAGGCTTGACCATGCTTAGCTTCCGAGATCCCACAGGATCAGATGCTGCAGGCAACTAATATTTGTTGTTGTTAGGTGCTGTCAAGTCATTGTCCAACTCATAGCCACCCTACGCACAACAGGCAAAACACTATTGTCAGTGCTTCTCTGCTATTCATAGGGTTTTCAATGTGGATTGATTTTTGGGAGTGGGTTGCTGGGTCCTTCTCCCAAGCCTACAGTATCTGGTGTTCCCAGGAGGTCTCTCATTCAAGAACTAATGAGGGCAGACCCTGCTCAGCTTCCAAGATCTGACTGGATCAGATGCCACAGGGCTACGGCCACAGGCTTAACTAATATTTATTGTGGGCTTATTCTGTGCTAGCCATTGTACTGAAGTGCTTTACATGTATTTAATCATCATAGCCCAGCCCTTTGAGAGAGGTCCAGTCATCCTTTCTTTTGCAGATACAGAAACTAAGATGTAGAGAGTCTTAAATCATTTAATTCATTCATTCAACATATGTTTGAATGCCTAATATTTGCAGCTTTGCTAGCAGCTATAACTTGCTAATACTAACACTAACAAAGTAGCAGAATTGGTCTACTGACTTGAAAAGCTAAAAACATCTCATTACTTTTTTCATTACACCTCCTTATCTGAATTAGAATATGTACGTCATTTTCAAGTGAGAGAGTACAGTACCTTCCTGATAGCTATTTCAAAAATGTATTTTTTAGTTTCCTGGTTTTTGCTATGCCATTTCTTTTTGATGTAATGTCTTTTGTTGTTATTATGTAAATTATATGGTAAATTCCAAGGACATAATATATGTACTCAATTGCAAAATTCTATTTTCTCCCAGGTTAAGGTCAGTGTGATTTTTGAAATGATTTTTAATTTGTTAATAGCATCTACTAGGCCTGTAGTCCTTGTTTATTTAAGGCCTTAAAGAAGAACCAAAATGACTGCTTCTGTCAATAATAGCAGCAACATGAACCTCAGCCCTTATTTTTTGAACTGGAAATGAACTAGAGGGGAAGAGGAAGCTTTTTTCCCAGTAAATGGGGTTTAAATCAGACCTGAGCTGTAACAGTTTCAGCCACAGACAAACTCAAACTGGAATTAAATTTGAAACAAATTACTTGGGCTCTTTCTTCATCAATTGTACTATGTTTTAGAGTTCTCTAGTCAAGAGAAGAGTATAGAACTGTATCTGTGAAGAACTGAACCTTTTGTAAATTTTCTTAGTACTAGGCTACTTTGTAAGTCTTCTAATGTCTGGTGAGATCAGAGGACAGAGAAAGGAAACTTGAATCAGACCCAAGTTACAAAGTTACTTAGGGTCATCTCTTCTTCCATCACAAATCCTCAGTAAGCATTTTTATTCTTGCCCTAGTCAGCAAAATCATATAGTGGTCCCTTGGTACTGCAAATTTAAAAAGGAGGCAGAGGCAATCCACATTCTATGCTAGTGCATGAAAACCTGAGCAGACAATCTTACAGTGAATTTTACTGTCAAAGATACCTTGTAAACAAGAGATTTGAGTGTGTTATTTTTACTCAACTTTGTTACATGTTTAGAATACTGGATTTTAAATCACTTTTTAATATTGTAAAAAATTTCTTTTTTCTACGAACTTAAAGATATTAATTAACCTGTTTTAGAACTGTTTTTTGAGCCTCTCAAATACGTTACCTGAAAATTTACAATGTTTCCTGATGTTCTATCCCACTTTTGAAAATCATTTGTTGACACATTCAGCACCCCTTAAGTGAATTTTTAAATTAAAAATTGACTATTTGGAAGATTTTTTGGAACTTAATGTAGTATAAAACTAAGTTTTTTCTTGAAATTACCTTTATATTAGTCAGTCTAATTATGATACAGGTAATAGACCACCATTTGATATACAAATCCTCACAATTTTACATTTAGAAAAACTGTTCTCAAACTGTCAAGGATATTCAGACAAATGATTATAGATTAAGATATACTGATGTTGAGATCAATGTCTTTCATGGACAAATGATTCATACAGTCTTGCTTTTTTTTTTTTTTTTAATAAAAATAGATCAAATCAAGAAACAGTTTTCCAAATAAGCATCTTTGTCTTAGTTCATTATTTACTAAGATCTGTATTTCAATCCTCGGCCTATCCTGTGTGAATCATTAAGTACCCATTTAATGACAAATTAGTTTGATGATCTAATCCTGAGAATTTTTTTTTAACATGATCTCACTGTGTAGCCCAGGCTTGCGTCAAACTTAAGATCCTCCTGCCTCAGCCTCTCAAGTGCTAAGTAAGCTTACAGGCTTGTACATAACAGAGCCAGGTACAGAGTCTTGTGCCTCTTACTCCAGCTACTTGGAAAACTGAGGCATGAGGATCCCTTGAGCTCAGGAGTTTGAGGCCAGTCTAGGTAATATATCAAGGTACTGTCTCAAAAGAAGAGCAGCAACAAGTGTCCTAAAAAGAAACACTTACTCATCTGTGGCTGTTTTCAGTATTTTATTCCTAATTATGGCCAAAATGACCATTTCTCAAGATGTTAAAGTTCTACTTTTAGTAGGATTTTGATAATATTCCAGATAGCAATCAGATTACTGCCTGTTTGACAACTAAGAAACTAGTCAACTGCTCTTGGACTGTGTCACTGGATATGATACTTTTTAGGATTAAGGGGTTTAAAATAAGTATTCTTATGGATCATTTTTTATGATATTTCTTTTATTTGAGTGGGTATATGTATGTGTATATAAGTAATTCAATTCCACAGAGTAATTAGAGCATGGTAACCTCTTTATTCTGGTTTCTTGGATTTTAATAGTAGATTACTTCTTTTTGCTTTCTTAATACTCTTTCTAATTTTCTCTTTTAATTTTTTTCTAAAATAAATCATTCATCTTCCTATTTATTCCATTTTTACTTTCAAACTTGAGAAGTTTGAATTTGGGATGGATTATGTATGCTTATAACATTTACTGATGAAGATCAAAGATCATAGCCTTCAATATGGGTTACAACTAAACATCAACAAAACAAAAATCCTTACAACTGGGTCAGCACGCAACTTCACATTAAATGGAGAAAAGATTGAGGTTGTCCAAGATTTTACTTTGCTTGGCTCTATAATCAACACCCGTGGAAGCAGCAGTCAAGAAATCCAAAGACG
>VMDO01003461.1:0-76201 GCA_007922755.1 Pedetes capensis | reverse complement strand
TTATGGTTGTGAAAGCTGGACATTGAACAAGAGAGACAGAAAAAGAATTGACGCTTTTGAATTGTGGTGCTGGAGACGTCTATTGAATATACCATGGACTGCCAAAAGAACCAACAGATCTGTCCTAGAAGAGGTACAACCAGAGTGCTCCTTGGAAGCAAAAATGGCCAAACTGTGTCTTACATATTTCGGACACGTAGTCAGGAGAGAACAATCCCTGGAGAAGGACATCATGTTTGGAAGAGTGGCAGGTCAACGGAAAAGAGGAAAACCCTCCACTAGATGGATTAACACAGTGTCTGCAACAATGGGCTTAAACATAAATAAGATGGTCTGCCTGGCACAGAATCGGCAAGTGTTTCGATCTGCTGTACATAGGGTCGCTATGAGTCGGACTCGACTCGATGGCACCTAACAACAACAACAACAACAATGTGTTATAAATTACTTATAATTTATAAAGGGAGATCTTGTTCCAGGCTATCTTTTGCTAATTTTTATTCTTTTGTTTTCTGTGAAGAATTTTTCCTTCATTTATGAACAAATATTAAATTCTTCTTAAGTTTCAGGTACTGTTCTGGCCACTCAGAGTGTACAAAAGAGTATGGCCTGGGTTGAGTTTATATTTTGTTACCAGTGGTTGTTTATTGCTTTCATAATGAGTTTGCTCATTAGTGAACATGATTTTATAAAATAACTGTGACGCATTGTAATAAAGATAATAGAATACTTGGGTTCCCATCCCTACTCATATAAACAAGACAGTAGTGTATTGGAAAATACCAAATACTTAAACCATGGTTTTTGTTATTTTCAAATTTTCTCTTTATTGTACATTTTAACAATTTACATCAAAGACTCTAATTCATATGTCTCTAATTTTTCTTTCCCAGAAACTAGCAGACCTTTCTCTTCGTATCCAACAAATTGAAACAACTCTCAATATTTTAGATGCAAAGGTTTGTATTTCTGAATATATACTATAAACTTTGCTACACATATACTATCTTAGTCATACTTAACTTGAATTAATTGCATTTTTGAATGAATTTAACTCCTGAATCTATGAAGTAGTACAGTGTTGTATGTTTTTAAAAACTTCCTGTAATTGCAATGAAATGGTATTCATTATCACTCATCAGCTATCATTTCAAATGTACAAATGAGTTCAGATTTCTTTCATTATACTGGTCAGAAGCTTAATGTAACATGTTAACAAATTGAGCTGTTGTATTTTTCACTTCATTTGCTGAAAAATTCAAAATGATTTGAATTGTTATGTAATAATAACATAGTATGGGAGAAAGATGTGGCAATCCATTCCCAAAAACAATCACAAAATAATCAGCAATTGAAAACCCTACAAGGGTCGCTACGAGTCAAAAACAACTCAACGGCACCTAACAACAATGACATAGTAATAATTATATAAATCTTTAGATGTCTCTAGAGCAAAATTTACAGACAATATCAGATATTTTCCATTTGCAAATATTTTTTGTTTTTTTGTTTTGGTTTTGGTTTTTTTTGCAGTACTTGGAATTAAACCCAGGGCTTCATGCATGCTAGCCAAATATTCGACCACTGATCTGCACCCTCAGCCCATTTTTATTTTGAGACAGGGTCTCACTAAGCTTTGCAGGCTGATTCTGGCCTCAAATTTGTGATCTTCCTGCTTCAGCCTCCCCAGTCACTAGGATTACGGGCGAATGGCATGGTTCCTGGCCATTTGTAAATATCTTAAATGCTAATGAAGAGTACCATTTTGAAGTCAGAAATTGCCAAGATTTAACTGGCAAAAAATGAAAGACTATTTTCATTTGAAAATTTAAAGATTTTGATAAATAACATTGACATATGTGGTTTTACCTTCGTTTAATTTCTAACAGCGTAGATGTGTTTTTTCTTTTTTTTAGTACTTGCCCATAGCCTACAAGTGCTCTACCACTAGGCGGTAGCCCCAGCCCATTTTTTATTTTTTATTTGAATCAGGATCTCTCTAAATTATGCAGGCTACCTTCGGCCTTGAATTTGCAATCCTCCTTCCTCTGCCTCCTGAGTCCCTGGGATTACAGGTATGAGCCACCACACCTGGCTTTTTTTTCCCCCCTGTTTACAATGTAAAGGAGTCACTATTGTATTTTTGTGACTTTACCCTTTTATCCTGCCCCATCAAAATAGTACCCATAAAAATGTACAATTTTTGTTTTTATGTATCAGTTTAAAACTAAATTTAATTTTTAAAAAATTGATCTAATTTTATTACATATTTATGAAGAAGAAAAATAATAATTAATATCATTAGACTAAGGAACAAAGTGTGTAGTTTGTCCTTCTATGGACTTCATTAATTGTTCCTCTTAGAACATTTCTCTATCTTACAAATTTAGGCTACCTGGCTTTGAACATGTTTAAGATGTTCTAGCAGACACACCCACTTGAAACTATTTGGGTCATAGCCACTGTGCTATGTACTGTCATCATTCAACAGTTTTCAATGAGTATTGATGCTTGAGATCTTATTACCACTTCTTTTCTTTTTCATTATTCTTTGTTATGACTATGTCTTATTTAAATGTTTGGGAATTCCCATCAAGTTAGAGTCCAGGGTCACAAGTTAACTTACCATATGGCTAACTTACCCTTACTTATTTCCATGACCATAGAGTTAATCCACAGAATTAACCAAACATCTGACAAATATGTATCACTAATTATCAGGGTAAAACTAGAAAAGAAGTTTTGCCTATGCTCTCAGTCCTTATACTAGAATTTTCCATATTTTAAAATAATTTTTAGGAAAAGAATTGTTGTTAGGTGCCGTCGAGTCGGTATCTGACTCATAGCAACCCTCTGTACAACAGGGGAAACACTATTGTCAGTGCTTCTCTGCTGTTCATTGGGTTTTCAATGGCAGATTGATTTTTGGGAGGGGGTTGCCAGGTCCTTCTCCCAAGCCTACAGCTTCTGGTGTTCCCAGGCGGTCTCCCATCCAGGTACTAACCAGGCCTGACCCTGCTTAGCTTCCGAGATCTGACGGGATCAGATGCCACAGGGCTACAGCTGCAGGCTAAGGAAAAGAATAGAATAAGCTAAATTAAATTTTTAAGAAATTCTTCAAAAGTATTTTATTTGTGAATGCTTTCACTTTTAGTTTATTACATGGAGAATTAAGGAAAAAATGAACCTATAACATTTGTATATGCTTAAAACTTATGACAGCTGTTAAAAACACATATGTAAAAACTTACAGTATTTGTGCACCTAGAATTATCCTTATATACCAATGTTAACTTGCTTTTCTCAGTTGTCATCTATCCCAGGCCTAGATGATGTCACATTTGAAGTATCTCCTTTAAGTGTTACTGGTGTCACAAATGGATCACACTCTGAAACCACTTCAGAGCAATCACAGGTAAGTATTTAAGTTACAAGAAACATGAACAGATCTTCTTGCTTGAACTTGCTAGAGCTAAATGGCAGGTTGGAAGGAAGAAGTTAAATCAAAATGCAAATCTTTTAATAGTAAATTTATAAAACTTAAATAGAAATTGAAGCTTAAGAAAAAAAAGCTAGCTATTTTACTTTGATATTTTGAAGGGCTTCCTGAAGTTAATATTTTCTTTACCTACAAAAAGAAAATTAATCTGTACAGGACTAGGAAAAACCTTGAATAACACTATTTTCTTCAAGCTCAATTTGGAATTTTTTCTAAATTCTTACAAGAAATGTTTTATTATAAAAATTTTAACCATACAAAAATAGAATAATATAATGAATACCCAAATGCCTATTGCCCAAATTCACCAGTTAAGATTTTATCACAATAACTTCTTCTGTCTCTTTTGTCTCTTTCTGAAATGAATCCCAGGCATCATGTCATTTTACCCTCACATAATTCCTTGAGCATCTCTGAAAAGTTTTGGCATTTTCTTACATAACATTTTTCTTACATAAATGCTTTTATCATGCACAATATAATTAACAGTAATACCCCAGTATCATTTAACCCCTTGTTACTTACACTGTGCCCCATGGGCTAGCTGCATGGGCATCACCTTGGGATTTAATGGAAATACAGAATTTTAGAATCCACCCCAGAACTACTGAATCAAAATCTATATTTTAATTAGATCCCTAGGTGATCGATAGGCTCTTGAAATTGGAGTACTGATCTTAGAAACACTAGTTGTCCAAAAAGTGTATTTTTGAAATTGAATCAGCATTCTGATAAGAGTTATACTTTATATTTGGTTCTTATGTCTTAATATTCTTTTATGTTTCTGTATAAATTTAATTTTAATAATGCTATTTTTATTTTAAATAAATAAAAATTCTCTCTTGTTTTAGAACAGGCATCTCAATAAGATATTAAAATCCAAAATAAAATGACCACTAAAATGGTGACCCATCAAGGTAATACTAATCAAGTAGACCTATATAATTGAATTCTGCATTTGTACCTAAATTCTCTGCACTCTCTGAGGACCCAGGTTTGATCCCCAGAACAATAAAAATGGGAGAAGAACATGGCAATCCACTTCCGAGGCAATCAGCTATTAAAAACCCTATGAGGATACCTATGAGTCAGACCCAACTCAATGGCACCTAACAACAGCAATGATGATATTAATAATGATATTAGTGGCTAACACTTAGAGGATGCTTACTGTGTGCCAGGGCATGCATACTTCTAAGTACTTTTCATAAATTAACTCATTTAATCCTCATAACAACTCTGTGGTGCAAGTATAGCCAGCCTTCTGTACTCATGGGTCCTCTGTGTATGGATTCAACCAATCACAGGAAAAAGAATATTGCATCTATACTGAACTATGTGGACTTTTTTTCCTGTCATTATTCCCTAAACTATACAACAACTCTATACATAGCATTGACATTGCGTTGTTGCTGCTGCTGTTGCTGCTGCTGCTGCTGTTGTTGTTGTTGTTGTTGTTGTTGTTGTTGTTCTTGTTGTTGTTAGGTGCCACTGGGTCAGGTCTGACGCATACCAACCCTTATAGGGGTTTCAATGCCTGATTGTTTAGGCATCCCATATTTGTGGTGCTGGGGATCAAACCCAGGGCCTCCAAGAGCGCAGAACATCACTATACCAACTGAGCTAAACCCCAGCCCCTGACATTGCATTAGATATTATAAATAATCTAGAAATGATTTAAAGTATACTGAAGGATATGTAGGTTAAATTCAGACACTGTGCCATTTTATGAAAGGGATCCACGTCTCTACAGATTTTAGTGTCTAAGATACTAAAGGAACCAGTCCTCCAGATGCCAAGAGATGACTGTACTGTATAATGAGTCTTATCTTACAGAAGTATACAGATGTTGTCTAATCTGCTGAAGGTCAAAACAATGATGTAAGAGCTGGAATCTTAACTCAGGAAGTCTGATGGCAAGAATTCTAGTTGTTACCTGCTACAGTTTACTATACTATTTCCAGCACCTGTGTCCAATCCATTAAATATAAATTTAGGATGTATGGTGTAAGGCTTTGTGAGAGGAGCCATGTGTTTAGGTATGGTATGCATTGGAGGAATGAATTTAGTGATCATTTATTTAATAATTAGATACTAGAAAATTTAACCTCCATTTATTTAATATAGTAAATTCCATTATCACTGGAATATAAATTTCATATATAAGAGGACATAAACAATATGTAAAAGGACAAAATATTGTGGAAGAGTTTAAGTTTACAAGGTTCTTTCAAATGTAGACTGCTCTTTTTCTAAACCAAAGCATCTGTAAAGAATATTAAAGTATTGTAACTCTAGGAGTTATTCTTTGGTAGATACAATTGTCATATGTTTATATAAAATTTTTAGATGATATCTAACTTTGAGTATTAATTTTTCCATAGGCTATTATGAATGCAGTCTATAAGATGTACGTTAGAACTTTTATGCAGTTTTGTTAGTGCTTGCCTGTTTAAGGTCCCTAAAAAAATTGATTACCAGTAATCACATCTGAATTTCTTAATTTGTTTTGCAGATTCAGAAACATCTATTATATCTCTGACCATATTTAAGTTGTATTAACTCATTTAGAGTATTTATGAAATTCTGCTGGCTTCCTACATTTAAAAAATTGTTAAGTTTCATGTTGATCTGCTTAATAAAACTGTTCAACATGTTAATATTTAAATCAACACATTTCTTTCTTGTTATTAATTGGTATATTTTATGTAGAATGTTTTGAAATGGGCTTGAATATTTCTTTACACAGTTTCCATTGATATTAGTCAGTTATCAGATAAAGGATAATTATGTGCTTTTAAAAAATCATCCATTTATCACTATCTCTAATCTATATGAGTCAGAGACCCAAGGTTTTGTATACTGATTTTTCTGCAACTTTAATTTCATGGTTCAGATCTTATCACTATTCACCATAGAATGTCCAATTATACAGATTGAGATTAATTTGAGAATAAAATGAGAAACAGTTGAGAGACAGGATAGAAGATTTAATAGGTCATTCAAATAGCAAAGGTGTAAGACATTACATAATTAAACCTTGTTGAGGCTTTTGTTATAAGGCAAAAGTTAACAGCTAAGAGTTGAAAACAGACTGTAATGTAGTTCTCATTTGCTTCATAGTGCTTTTGTATGAGTTTGTTGTCCATAAAGTTTTTAAAAATACAGTTGGATCTGTTCTTTTTATTTAATTAACACTACTTTGGACTTTCGTATTTAAGTATGTTACAGATAAATCTATATACTCGCGCATATATATATATACATATACATATACATATACACACACACACATATATATATATGCACTTACTTTTGTAACATTTAACAATGTCATATAGGAGGAGAAACCTAAAGAATTTTTGGATATTTTATTGCTTCAGAATTTTTTAAAGATTTAGTTTATAGGTGAGTTATCTCAGGAACAACCTTAATATATAATATTAATTCACATATCTAAAGACTATAAAGATTTAAAGATATTAATTTATCTACATTTTAGATATATAGACATAAAATTGATTTCATTTGCTAAAGAAATCTCTCTTAATACTTATACGCAGATATTGAGTGAGATGCACAGAAGTCAACTTATTCTGAATACTCTGTCTGATAGAAAAATTATGTACTACATAAGGATAGTCTTAGTTTTGCACTTAAGCAAGGACAGAGTTTCATATGGATGGTCAAGCTGCAGTTAATATAGTTCCAGGCAAAGTGAGGACTGCTGTATAACAAAAGCATTTTTATTTAAATGTTTGTATTTAAATGACCATTCCTTTGTATTCATCATTGTAAGTAGTATTTACTATTTACTCTTAACCCTTCTGTGGACAGTGTTGCCATTAATAATAGTATTACATCAGTTGCTGAAAAGTGCAAAACCAAGTAATTTTATCTGGCAATACCCATTCTCTCCCACAAATCTCTAGGCATTGTTTTCTAAAAAGTTAGAATAGGTATGTCCACCTAGAGTAAGATGATTTAATAAATGAGTTCAATAAACTAGATGTTAGTTACCTAGGAAATCAATTTATTGTCCATTACAGTGTAACAATCAATTAGCTTCATTAAAAGTTTTGTTAACATAATATATCCACCTATAATTCCCTTTTTATATCAGCACCCTGGGACAAGTAAAGCCAAACTAAGATTTTCTAATGCCATGAATACCTTTGCATTTTAAAGAACGATGTATTATTAAATGTAGCTTCCTCTGAATGCATATTTAAATGTTTGTAGATATTTAGAAACATATATCCCATAATTAAATTATTGGTATTTAAGTTTACAAATATGATTTTTTCTGCTATTGCTTTATAATTATAAAAAGAAACATCCCCTTTGAGTAACATGATGGACCCCTTTTGTGAATTGTCTGAAGATTTACACGAAATATTCTCTACAGCAGAACAGTACACAAGACTCTGGACCGCAGGAAAGTGAAGTATCATCAGAAAATATCTTAACTGTAGCCAAGGATCCAAGATATGCCAGATATCTCAAAATGGTTCAAGTGGTAAGCTAATTTGGTCTGTCTTCTCTGTCTAGCAGTCTCATTTGTAATTCTTAACCCTGGAGGTTTCATTGTTATTTTTTCAATATGAGAATACTGCTAAATCGAGTGACCAAGTTTTCTAATTTCTTAATTCTTGTGTATTTTAATTAATACCCTTGATTAAAAAGTAATCAGAAGTCAAATCTTTCCCATAAAAATTGATTACACTTCAAATTTGCATAGCTTAATATAGATTTGTGCAAATCTTTTTGCTTTATACAAAGTCATCACTGCAAATCTTGGATGTGTCAAACAAAGTGGACTATTGGTAAATATATGACTTTAATGTAATTCCTGTATACTAGTACAAATAATGTTTTTAGAAATACATTTTATTCATGGTTATCAATGATTAAGTTCATAGAAAAGAATGTACCTCTCTTAGCCATATAAGGTAATCATTTAATATTATATGACTTCAGAATTCCTATTTTTTCTAAGAAATTATAACATAGTATAATACCAAAAATATTTAGAATTGACTATAGTAGAAGTTCATTTCTTTTCATACCTGTAGAAAGTCCTACTGCACGTAGTCAAAATGGCAAGCTGAAAATCACTTTTATGTTAATCAAAAAACTAAGGCTTTTGTAACATTTTGTTACCAAAAGAAATACTAAACAATAAAGAATATACTTGTTTTGCTCTCCATGACATTACTTATTACCAAACTAACTTTAAAGCAAGTTCCAGTGTCTGACAACCTGAAAGAGCAAACTGGCTAATTTGAAGCTACTGTGGGGGGAGAGGGAGAGGCACATTTACTTTCAATGTGTAGCAGAAGTAGATTCATCACTTTTAGAATTCTTCATTGATAGTCAATACCCTGGGCTCTAAGTTTCGTTAAAAAAATAGACTTTGAGATGAAAATATGTAACATTCTTTAATGAGAATAAAGAAAAGTCAGTCTGTATATAAATCATAATGAGTACATTTTTAAAGCTAGAACCCAGAAAAGCCTAAGCCTGAATGACAGACTGTTAAAAACTGCAGAATGTAGGGTGGGAATGTAGCTGAGTGGTAGAGCACTTGCTTAGCATATGCAAGGCCCTGGGTTCAATCCCCAGACCACTAAATACTGGGTTCAATCCCCAGACCACTAAATAAATTAAACAAATAAACAAATAAATAAAAAGTTGTTTTAAAAGCAGACTCTTTGAAACAAAAGAGAAAAGACTTCCAAATGACGCAACCTAACCAGCAAAAAAATAGGTAACAAGAGAATCTACTTGATGATATCTGTAAAAATGCCCTGAAATCTTTCATGAAAGATTGTATCTTAGCATAACTGCTGTACAGTAGTCTACCCTTTCCCATGGTTTCTCTTTGCACAACTTCAGTTAACCATGGTAAACTTCCATCTGAAAACATTAAATGGAATATTTCAAAAATAAATAGTTTGTAAGTTTTAAATTTCATACTATTTGAATGTCATCCCACTTGGGATGTGAATCATCCCTCTGTCCAGTGTATCCATGTTGCATATTGTACCCACACATGTTGTGTTGATGTTGTTAGGCGCCATCAAGTCAGTATCCAACTCATAGCAACCCTGTGTACAACAGGCAAAACACTATTGTCAGTGCTTCTCTGCTATTCATAGGGTTTTCAGTGGTAGATTGAGTTTTGGGAGTGCTTGCTGGGTCCATCTCCCAAGCCTACAGTATCTGGTGTTCCCAGGCAGTCTTCCGTCTGAGTACTGTCCAGGCCCAACCCTACTTAGCTTCCGAGATCTGACAAGATTGGACACCATAGTGCTATGGCTGCAGGCACCCACATATACAATTAGGCCATTAGTAGCCATCGCAGTTATCAGATTTGATTATTGCAGTATTATAATGCTTGTAGGCAGAGATCTATACCATCTACATTTCAGGCATCCACTGAAGAATCTTATATACCCCTCAGATAAGGAGCTTGGGCTACCACTGTCCACTTACTCCACAAGTATTTATTAAACACTTGAAGGGATAATGCTAGGTATTGGCTAGATTTAATTAGCCAGCTAATTACCACTTGCAATTTTTATATTATCAGTAACTTAAATAAGTTCCATTGCATTCGTGTGTGTGTGTGTGTGTGTGTGTGTGTGTGTGTGTGTGTGTGTGTAATGTCCTTTAAATAAATACTCATTTTTTTTTAATCATGGCTTTTCATCTGACTAGAAGTAAAAGCCAAAGTTCTTTACAAGTCCATGAGACAGACCTCCTACAGGTCAGCTGCCCTGTTACCTTTCTCATCTCATGGCCTCATTCCTCTGCTGCAGCTCTGCTGGCCTCCTTGATGTTCCTTGAATAAATGTATGGTCACTCTCCTGTCAGAGGACCTTTACCTTAGCTATTCTCTCCACCTGAAACACATTACCCCAAATATCTTCATAGTTTGTTCTCTTTCTTCAAATATTTATTCATATATTACATTCTAAGTGAGGCCTTGGCCACCCTACTTTAACTGACAGTGTCCTCTGCCCCAACCCTATTTACCCCATCCTGAGCTCTAACCTGCAAAATTAGAATCTCTAGATTTGGATCTTGGAGGTAAACCATATGTATTTGAAATAAAGGTCTTCTGATTAAGAACTATTTAAAAATATTTTAAGCTATGTATTAACATCATTACATCTTTATTTTAAAACAATCAAGAAAATAATTTTTAGGCTTTGTGTGTGTGTGTGTGTGTGTGTGTGTGTGTGTGTGTGTGTGTGTGTGTGTATTTAGAACCAAAACTGTAACTCTCAAGCAGTATTTGACATTTGACTCTAGTTTATCCTTTTGCTTCTGTCCCTGAGTATAAGCAGGAGTTCGATTTTACCTGCCTCAGACATTTCTTGTTTTTAGCCAGATTTTTTTCTGATTTTAGTTCCTTGCCTTTCTTCAGCATTTGATATATGTATTTCTATGTCTTAAGCAGGGGTTGGGATTTAGCTTAGTTGGTAGAGCGCTGTGCTACAGTCTCTGAGGTCCTGAGTTCAATTCCCAGCACCACAAAAATGGGAGAAGGGCCTGGCAATCCACTCCCATGGCAATCCCGAAACAGTCAGCCATTGAAAACCCTATGAGGGTCGCTATGAGTCAGATACCGACTCAACAGCACCTAACAACAACATTTCTTAAGCATTTCAAGGGCTCTGAAAGTCCCTGCTCGGTCATATTTTCTTTCTGTTCAGACTCATGGACTTGGTTGTCTTCTGCTGTGCCCACCCCTCATTATTCTGCTTTTAATTTTCAGCCATTGTGGTTCTTATACGCCTCTTAGTCATTAAAGTTGGAGGTTCTGTTCTGTCTCTAATTGTTTAGAGGTGATTTTTAAGAAGAAAGGGGAGTGAGCAATATCTTTACACTGCCATCCTAAATCTGGAGTTTATCCAAGTTAAATTTAATTTTATTGTTTTTAGTTTAGTGTGCCAACCTGTATCCTAGAATCTTATTACCCAATTTTTATTTCCTACTGCTCCCTGTCCTGAATTCCATTCTTTAATCAGACAAAACCACAAATCCTTCCTCATGTAAGCTCCTTACTTTTCCATCTCAGAATCTAGATTCTTCTTGCCTTGATTACTCCATGTCCAAATTCCGCTTACCTAGCATGTTCCCATTGAATGCTACCACTAGGTCATCCCAGATCTGAACCCACCATCACATAAAGATAGAAGTAATATCTTCCTTCATTGACCAATGAGCCGTTTCCTCTGTATTTGTTATGGAATTTTTCACTTCATACCTTTTTTTAATGAGTATTTGTGCACATTTTACCTCCTTGTGCAAAAAGGGAAGCATGAGAGGAAGAACACTGTCTTCCTTAATCTTTGTATTCTCTTTAACATCTTACTCCATAGAGGTACTCAACCAGTGTTTTTTAGTGCACTGCGTAACTCTGTATATCAACTCTGTTCCAGCTGTATTTCACTTGGAATGTGTAAATATGTTTCTGTCTCTTCAAGTTGTTGACTTTAAATGTTTTGTAGGACTAAGCCAAGACTAGACCAAGTAGAGATCTCCCTCAAGGTTACCTGCACAGATTAACCATTATTCTTTCAATTATGGGTATGAAACCATATGTAAATGTACTTCAGGGCTGGGATTTAGCTCAGTTGGTAGAGCACCACTCTGCAGTCTCTGAGGTCCCGAGTTCAATCCCCAGCACTACAAAAAAGGGGGAAGGACGTGGCAATCCACTCCCAAGGCAATCTCAAAACAATCAGCCATTGAAAACTCTATTCAGGTTGCTATGAGTCAGACATGACTTCACAACTTGATGGCACCCAACAACAACAACAACAACATACTTCCTCCTGTTTCTTAAGTATATTATTGGTGACTGTCAAAGCTGGAATTGGGGTCAGGCTTGGTAGCTCACATCTATAATCCCAGCGACTCAGGAGGTGGAGGCAAGAGGATCACAGATTTGAGGCCAGGCCAAAGGCAGCCTGCCTAACTTAGTGAGACCCTGTCTGAAAATAAAAAATAAAAAATGGGCTAGGGGTGCATCCCAGTGGTAGAGCACTTGCAACGTATGTGTGAGGCCCTGGGTTCAGCTCCCTAGTACTGCAAAAAAAAAAAAAAAAATCTGGAAGAACTGATGCCTATACCGCCTGCTTCAGAAAATGCCTCACAGAAGCAGAATCATTAGAGACCCATTACAGTCCATACTATTGACTCATTCACTTTTTATCATTGGCAGGAGATAGGTTTGGATGTCTATACTCCAGAATGATGGTATGCCTTCCTGTTTTCTGCGTTAGTCTTCTAATCAGTGGCTCATTCTGCTAAGTTGGTTCATTTCTCTGAATGTGAGAAAAGAGTTCAGAGGAATATAGGCAGAAAGATAAACAAAACTGACTGCTTATCCTAAGGAAGAGCCTGCTTCCAGCTCATTCTAGAGTGCATTTTCATTGAAAATTGCCTTATCAGTAGCGAAAAGTGTTTCACTTTTTCAAAAAGTTTGTAGATTTCATTAAAATACCCTGTATTTCTCAACCTTGGAGGGTGGCTAAGGTTTCTTTTGCTTATCCACCACTGAAAATTTAGTTTTTGTTAATGTAGAGAAAGACTGATAATTGCATAATTCATCATAATTGCATGAATTCTACATTGTCTATAGATACAATCTTCAATAATACGCCAGTCGTCATATATATACTATGGGTTCATAAAGCTGAATTCTAGAAGCCTACATTCCAGCTGTTGAGTTATTTGCATTAACAAAAAGGAAGACAACCTAATCTCAAAAAAAAAAAAATGTCTTTTTTTTTTCTTTATTAGTAAATGATGATGCCATACAGATTAATACAGCATTGGCTTTTTGCATTATGCGTCGCTTCTGGTAACACTTTCATCAACCCACAAAGTTTATGGAGCCTTATAGCTAATATGTAGTAAAATTCAAATGCTTATTTGTGTTATACTGCCCTATTTTTCCAATGTAATAATGAAATTACATTGAAATCGTCCTCTCCTCATTCATCCCTCCACATTGACCCTCATCCCTATCCCACCTTCCCCAATCTTCACTTCCCTCTGCTAGTTCCCTCCCTCCTCCTTTCTACTTTTTATATTGTCCCTTCTAAGCTAAGTTTAATTGTGTATTTTTATATATCAATTTATGTATAGGATTTTGTCTTCCTTTAAGTATGATTCAGCTCCCATATATGAATGAAAACATATGGATTTCTCTTTTTGATCTTGTGTTTGTTTGTTCACTTAAGATGATGTTCTCCAGTTCTATCCATTTTGCTACAAATGACATTATTTCATTTTTTGTTGCTGAGTACTATTCCATTGTGTATACGTACCACAGTTTTTTATCCATTCTTCTGTTGATGGCACCTTGTTTGGTTCTTATTGTTATTAGGTGCCATTGAGTCATATCCAACTCATAGCGACCCTCATAGGGTTCTCAATGGCTGACTGTGTCGGAATTGCCTTGGGAGTGGATTGCCAGGCCCTTCTCCCATTTTTGCGGTGCTGGGAATTGAACTTGGGACCTCAGAGACTGCAGTGCAGTGCTCTACCAACTGAGCTAAATCCCAGCCCCCTGTTTGGTTCTATATCCTTGCTATTGTAAAAAGTGCTGCAATGAATATGGAGATGCAGGTGTCTCTGTGGTATGATGACGACTCGTCTCCCTTTGAGTATGTTCCCAGTAGTGGTATATCTGGGTCATATAGCATTTCTACTTTTAGTTTTCTGAGGTGTCTCCGTATTGATTTCCAAAGTGGTTGAACCAATTACAATCCCACCAACAGTGTAAGAGGGTTCCTTTTTCTCCACAACCTCGCCAGCATTTATTATTTGTTTTGTTGATCTTGACCATTCGTACTGGAGTTAGGTGGAATCTCAAAGTTGTTTTGATTTGCATTTCCTAATGGCTAGAGAGCCTGCAGCTGCACCACTGTGACATCAGATCCCATCAGATCTTAGAAGCTAAGCAGGTTTGGACCTGGTTACTGCTTTGATGGGAGACCACCTGGGAACACCATGTTCTGTAGGCTTGGGAGAAGGACCCGGCAACCCATTCCCAAAAAACAATCAGCCATTGAAAACTTTATGAATAGCAAAGAAGCAGTAACAATACTACCTGTTGTACATAGGGTTGCTATGAGTCAGACACCAATTCGGTGGAACCTAACAAAAACAACAGTGGCTAGGGATGTTGAGCATTTTTTTCATGTGCTTCATGGCTTTACAAACTTCTTCATTTGAAAACTGTCTGTTCAGTTCCTTTGCCCACTTACATATTTGATTACTTGTTGTGTTGGGAATTGCTTCCTTAGGTTTTTGTTTTTTGGGGTTTTTTTTTGTTTTTTTTGTTTTTGTTTTTTGTTTGTTTTTGTGGTACTGGGGGTTGGACCCATGGTCTCATGCTTGCATGTTCGGCAAGTGCTGGACCACTGAGCTGCACACCCAGCCCATTTTTACTTTTTAAGACAGGGTCTCACTAAGTTACACAGACTGCCTCTGGTCTCAAACTTACCATCCTCCTGCCTCTGCCTCCCAAGCCGCTGGGATTACAGGCATATGCCACCATGCCTGGCTCAGTTCTTTGTAAATTCTAGAAATTAGTCCTCTGTCAGATATATAGGATACAAACATTTTCTCCCATTCAGTGGGCTTTTTCTTAACTCTGTTGATTGTTTCCTTTGCCATACAGAAGCTTTTAAATTATGTATAATCCTATTTGTCTATTCTTGTTTCAATTTCCTGAGTAATTGGAGTCTTTTTAAGGAAATGCTTTCCCATGCCTATGTATTGGAACATATTGCCTATCTTTTCTTCTAGTAATTTTAAGGTTTCTGGTTTTATGAGTCGAGGTCTTTTATCTGTTTTGAATTAACTTTCATGCAGATTGAGAGGTATGGGTCTGTTTCCGTTTTTCTGCAGGTGGAAATCCAATTTTCCCAGTACCATTTGTTGAAGGAGGCTATCTTTTCTCCAATTTACATGCTTAGCTTCTTTGTCAAAGATCAAGTGGCTATAGATGTCTTGGTGTATCTCTGGGTCCTTAATTCTGTTCCACTGGTCTTCCGGCCTATTTTTGTGTCAGTACCAAGCTGTTTTTGCTACTGTAGCCCTGTAGTGTAGTTTAAAGTCAGGGATTGTGATCCCACTTGCACTAGTTTTGCAACTTAAGAGTGCTTTGGCTATGCATGGTTTTTTGTGTTTCCATATGAATTTTTGGATTATTTTGTCTATTTATGCAAAGTCTGTCATTGGTATTTTAATGGGAATTGCATTAAATCTATAAATTGCTTTTGGTAGTGTAGCCATTTTTACAATATTGATTCTCCCAATCCATGAGTATGGGAGGTCCTTCTACCTTCTAGTACCCTGTGTGATTTCCTTCTTAATGTTTTGAAGTTTTCCTTGTAGAAATCTCCAGGATCTTTGGAAAACCTTTCTTTAAAAAAGAAATCACTGTATTTAACCAACAGTATAAAATTCTATTCCTGACACCCAGAAAATCACCCTATCTTAACTGTCCAAAGGCAATTAACAGTACAACAAAGTCTTTCACTTCCTAGGAACAATACTATGATTTATTTCTTTTTCAGTGCCATTATATTCTTAAAGGACTCTACCTATAATTTCACCTATATTGAATTTCTTATCTTTTTCCCAAGCGTAATACTCTTCCATTCAGTTGCATCTTGGTACTGAATTGCCCCTCAACAGTCTAGAAATCTTTTCTTCCACTTCCCAAATTGTTGTTTAGAACAATTTCATCCTCTTTAATAAGATAAAGAGTAGAAAAGTATTTCTCAAGACTTTTCAGTATTTTCTCTAATAAAAATATAAAACTTGAATTTGTAGATTACCCATGTAGTAATCATTCACTTCAGATAGGAAAGCATAGAAAGTCTTCCAGATTACTAAAGTCTATTTTTTTTCAGGCTTCCTCTGGGTATTAAGATGAACTATAATCTTTTGAGACTTCTACCCTATGATGCCATGAAAACTGCCTCTTCTGAGGTCCGAGCTATCTCTTGGAATGTGCTGCTTTGATAGTTGCCCTCCCTCACTTGTCACATACCTATAAATCTATTTTGTTGTTGTTAGGTGCCATCACGTCGGGTCCAATTCATAGTGACCCTCATAGGATTTTCAATGGCTGATTGTTTCGGGATTGCTTTGGGAGTGGATTGCTACATCTTTCTCCCATTTTTGTGGTTCTGGAGATCAAACCAAGGGCCTCGAGAGAGCACAGGGCGGCACTCTACCAATTGAGCTAAACCCCAGCCCCATAAATCTAATTTAGAGCCTAATAATTCAATTCATATAAATACCTTTGAGCAGAAATCAACACAATCTTTCACTTGTCTCACAAGTCCAAGTTCATAGAGCAATAAGCAATACCTTGCTGTTTGGTCTCCATGCCTTTTTCTGTTGCACCTAGATTACTGCCCTGTGTGAGACATGAGAAGGATTACAATTCCACAAAGTATTGTTTCTTTGGGAGACAGTTTGAATGCCTAAGAGTATACTAGGAACTTTATCCTGTTCCTTCTGAAATGCAACATGGTTTAGTTTCTTAGCTTTGTCATATATTCATTGTCTGACCATGTTCAAGTCATTTCACCTCTCAAGGTCTTAGTTTCCTCATATGTAAAGTGAGATCTGAAGTTCCTTTTAGATTTATGATCTATTAATTGATCCTCAAATTTGGATCTTGTTATTAATGAAAGTTCCTGGAACACCTGCTGGAATTTTCTGATTTTTTCCCCCTTTTTAAGCAAGTTTTACACAAGATTTTTCAGTGAGTAATACTGTTGTGTTCCAAATGTGGCAGATAATTGATTCTGATTTAATGTTTGTTGTCATAATAGTGCAGCACCAGGCTTTACTAAATTACATATTGCTTTTATAACTTAACTGGAATTGTGTACATAGATCACTTTTCCAACAGTTCTTCCCCTTTTTACTGGCAAAGCTTGGTGAATCTTTTGCCAGTAATAAATTGTGCATTGGGAAAATCCTACTTCCACATTAAGAAGCTAATGACTTGTATTTTTTTGAAACCATATTTGCCAAAACAGTCTCTTCGGACACTTAGACTTTTTTAAAGCTCTGTTTTCTTTGGCTTTCTTAAAATGTGAATTGAAAAATCTCTTTGGTTCTGGTGGTTCTGATGTATCTGTTGCCAGCTGTGGATGTGGGCCAGGGGAAATGTGACTTCTATTACCTAAGGACAGAGAGTCTCCAAATCATTATTAAAGATGTTCACCAAGTAGTTATACATTTTGGACCTGGCAAAGGTAATCAAGCATAAAGTAGAGTGCTCTTTAGATTTCAAGCACAATGTAGTTATTGTAAAAATAATTGAACCTTTTATGGGATGTGACTACAGTGTGACTTTCTATAGTCTAGAAAACTCTAAGGTAGGTTCCTTATCACTGATCAACAAAAGTGAAATCAAAGGAGGAATCACTGGTTCATATATAATCACACGTGTGGAAAACATTGGTACAGATTTAGTTTAACAATTATATGTTAGTTCTTTTTCATTTTTAAACTTTATGTGAATATATTGATATGTGATTCCTTTATTTTATAATACCTAAAGTTTACTAGGGCTGGGATTTAGCTCAGTTGGTAGAGCACCAGTCTGTAGTCTCTCTGATCCAGGCTTTGATTCCCAGCACTGCAAAAAATGGGAGAAGGACATGGCAATCCACTTCCATGGCAATCCTTAAACAATCAGCCATTGAAAACCCTATGAGGGTCATTATGAGTTGGACATGACTCAACAGCACCTAACAATAACAACAACAAAAATGTTTATTAATAAGTATCAAAGGCATTGTTTTTTGAGCATGAGGATTAGGGGATGGGGGAGACAATTGTTTGTGATATTTTAGTCTCATATGGTTCATTGAAAGTAAAAGCTGTATGTCTAATGACTTGAAAATTTTATCCTTCCTGTCAACTAAGTGATTAGACAGGTCGATTTGACTACAAGTAAAAGAAAGACACAAAGCTTAACAGAACTGTAAACTATGTGAGTATTAACTGTGAGCTGAGATAAATGGAACTCGAGGGACCTCTGATAATTGCCTCCTTCCTCTACATTCTGTCTTATATTAAATGTGAGGTGTGGATAGAGCTTTCTTCTAAGCAGAAAACTTGACAGCTGTCTATAGTAGTACCTATACTTTGCCATCATCTATGTATCCAGAGAACTTGTTGTTACTAGGTGCCGTGGAGTCCAACTCATAGTGACCCTATGTACAGCAGATTGAAACACTTCCTGATTCTGTGCCAGGCACCCAATCTTATTTATATTTAAGCCCATTGTTGCAGACATTGTGTCAATCCATCTGGTGGAGGGTTTTTCTTTTTTTCGATGACCTGCCACTCTTCCAAACATGATGTCTTTCTCCAGGGATTGGTCTCTCCTGACTACATGTCCAAAAAATGTGTAAGATGCAGTCTAGCCATCCTTGCTTCCAAGGAGCACTCTGGTTGTACTTCTAGGACAAATCTGTTGGTTCTTTTGGCAGTCCATGGTATATTCAATAGACATCTTCACCATAATTCAAAAAATCAATTCTTTTCCTGTCTCCCTTGTTCAGTGTCCAGCTTTCACAACCATATGATGCGACTGAAAATACCATGACATGAGCCAGGCACACCTTCATATTCAATGTGACATCCTTACTTTTCAATACTCTCAAGGGATCTTTTGCCACAGCTTTTCCCAAAGCAATGCATCCTTTGATTTCGTGACTCCTGCTTCCATGGGTGTTGATTATAGAGCCAAGCAAAGCAAAATCATGGACAACCTCAATCTTTTCTCCACTTATTGTGAAGTTGCATACTGACCCAGTCTTAAGGATTTTTGTTTTGTTGATGTTTAGTCGCAACCCATACTGAAGGCTATGATCTTTGATCTTCATCAGGAAATGTCCCAAATCCTCTTCCCTTTCAGCAAGCAGAGTTGTGTCATCTACACAGCGCAGATTATTAATGAGTCTTCCTCCAATTCTGATGCTGCATTCTTCCTCATAAAGTCCAGCTTCTCAGATTATTTACTCAGCATATAAATTGAAGAGATATGGTGAAAGAACAGATTTTTAACAAAGAACTAAAAAAAAAAAATCACTTATTCCCTGCTAAAGTCAGTGATCTGGCCTTTAAGGAAACCATGTGTAAAGAATTATTATGTCACTTTTACAGAGTATGATTTTTCAGTCATTTTGACTGCTCTTTGAACCCTTTACATGTTGCCATGAAAGTTAAGGACCTCAGAACAAGTCATAGTAGGCACAAATTTAATGTTAAGACACAAGCAAACAACATCCTGAACTGCTTTTAAATTATATATTTGCCTCTATATGTGTGTGTATTTATTTGATTTTTTTTCTTATAAATGTTTTTTATCAGTAAACAATGACACTTCTAAGTTAGGGTTTTGAATTTCTTGCTTCTCTTGATTTGTGATAAAGATAGAAAACAGCAAGAAATACCTGTCATGCCATGTGGACAGGTACTACTAAGGTATATGGTTGTTGTTATCTCTTCGGTATGTGCTTCCCTTGATTCCTCATCTCTTCTTCTTCACTAATATCCCTATTGCCATAATTATATAGCTCAGAATATTTTAATACTAATACCATATTTTTTTCCATACTTTTCCATTTTTTCCATATTTTTTCATTGTAGCTATCCTTAAGTGGCATTCAGTTGCATCAGAATGTTAATTTGTGAATAATTTGTTTCCAGGGCTAGTTTTTTTTAACATAACTATTTTCATTTATGTTGCTTAAAGTGTCTGGCAAACATATTTTAAATTGTGAGCCTCAGAGGGGTTTAGAATTCTTAGTCATATTTGAAGAATAGTAACATGTCAACAAACTAGTGTACTTACATAGATACCAGTCTCCATTAGAGTTGTAGATAGATAGTTGGCTACTATACAGCTGAGTTCTTTGTTTTTTAATACTACATCAGATAATTAAAAATTAATTTGAATTAAAATATAATTTTAAAGAGAGAGCAAGTAGAACATAAAGGAATTGAAAATACAAAATAATCTTCAAAAATAATTGTTAACTCAATAAATTTAGGAGGCTGGGTTTGTCAAATCAGTTTTTCTTCATTTTAAAAGTATATTTGATGAGAATATTTCTTCAGCAGTTTGTTCTCTACATATTTTTGTATCATTGGTGTTATAATTAAAATAATTTAGATAATGTATAGGGCAGCTTATTTAGAGCAATCCTTTCAAGACAGAATGTTTGATTCTCAATTCAGTTTGTTTTGCTAACTGCCCATAAAAATTACTTCATCTACCTTAAATTCATTATAACACCATACCTTTGTACCCCTTCCTCATTAAAAAAAAAGACACAGAGAGAGTACAAGTAAGCAAACATAGAGAAGGGAACTTTTAGAGGATAACTTGATAGTAGCTTTAAATTTTACACGAGTTTCCTTTAAATGACATATAAAATGGTAACCAACAAAGGGTATTAGCAGAAAAAATATTTTAACTTTTGATTTCATATCTTTCATTCCAACTCATTTAAACAACTCTTTAGCTCTTTGGAAGTTGTAACTAAAGGAACAGGACTCTACAGTTAAGGTTCTTAAGGAAGCTCTTAAGGACTTGCCCTAACAATAACAGTTTTTATGCTTGCTGAAATATGTGGGATAGTTCTTTTACTCTAAGCCACCTATAATGTTTTGGTTATCCAGCTTTGACATCTTGGTTCCTTTCTTCTTTCTCACTGACCGTCTTTGCTAGAAATAAGAAGGGATCTCCCATAAAAGTTTTCTGAATTGTAAAGGAGGAAATAATAGTTATATAAATTTAAGTAGTTACTTCCTTAAATTTACTTTTTTTAGAAATACATGTTTCTCACCTTAACTATTAAACTTTTATCTAAAGATTTGGTTAGTTCATGAGAAAAAAATATTTATAAGGACCAAAGGAGCATATGAGCTATAATAAGGAAGCAGGCTGACCTTAGAGAGAAGTTCCTCAGAGGTTTTAGATACCATGAACTTAAGGAAGGCATTTTTAGTACCATATTCTGATAGGATCTTAAATAGTGTAAGCATTTATAATGAGGGTACAGTCCCAAATCAGAAGATAACATGAATTTTCAGACCTAAGTAGAATTTCCTGAGGTTTTTAATAACATAGTACAGCATCCCAAATTTTCTTCCTAGCCAAGGTTCACAAAATGACTTCTATAGTTAGTTGGTGAGACCATGGGCTGATGAAATACTGTTTATCAGATTTAGGGCCCTTCTTTGTCATTCTGTAGTCACAGGAATGCCTAGTCCTGGCCATCTTTCTTTAAATGGGTAGCTGTAGGACACTAGCCTGTAGCCATACCACTGTGGCATCTGATCCCATCAGATCTCAGAAGCTAAATAGGGTCAGGCCTGGTTAGTAATTGGATGGGAGACTGCTTGGGAACACTAGGTGCTATAGCCTTGGGAGAAAGACCCAGCAGCCCACTCCCCAAAACACAACCAGCCATTGAAAACCTTGTGAGTAGCAGAGAAGCACTGACAATAGTGTTTCGCCTATTGTATATCTGGTCCCTATGAGTCCGACACGGACTTGATGGCACCTAACAACAACATAGGACACTAAGAGTGTTGAATGAGAGATTCATAATACACTTGTTCAAACACCTTACTACTATTGGAAAAGTAATTCAGAAGTGAATATTCTGTGATTTAGATTGCTAGAATGGCCTTTATACTCATTATTACTAAGAATTCTATTCTTTATAGCTTTTATTGCTATACATGGAGGTATTTCTTCAAATCAACTTGAATAATAAGTACATGTATAATGTTTTCAAAAACCGAACAGTAGACCAAATGAACATATTACACTCTGAATAGCAAAGTCTAAAATGATTTCTATAAAAATTATTTTGAAATTTTTATTCCTAGAAAATAAAAGAATAATAAAATTTAGGAAATCTAATTAATTCATGTTTCAAAAAGCAGATATTTGAGTGAAAGGAGGTATATACATTGTGGAGTACTATCATTAATTAACAACAAAAACAACAACATTACTTAGCCTATCAAAGCAAATCTTTAAATTCTAGACACTGTCTTTGCCTTATAAAAACGGGAAGAAAATGAGTCTCCCACAGCACCAAGTTACTCTTTTTGCAGTACTGGGGTTTGAACCCAGCACCTTGCGCTTGCATGCTCTGCAAGTGCTGGACCACTGAGCTGCACCCCCAGCCCTTTTTTTTTTTTTTTTACTTTTTTGAGACAGGGTCTCGCTAAGTTACACAGACGTCCTCTGGTCTTGAACTTGTGATCCTCCTGCCTCCACCTCCCAAACTGCTGGGATTACAGGTGGGTGCCACCGTACCCAGCAGCACCAAATTACTCTTTAAA
Source organism: Pedetes capensis (assembly GCA_007922755.1). Lineage (NCBI taxonomy): Eukaryota > Metazoa > Chordata > Mammalia > Rodentia > Pedetidae > Pedetes > Pedetes capensis. The sequence continues at coordinate 53,271 of VMDO01003461.1, read as the reverse complement.
TCAACAGATACCTGAGTAGCTACAAATGCAATGAAAATGCAAAGAAAACACTTTATATACTTTTTTTGGTCATTAACACCTGTTGTTTATTGTGTTAGAGGTATATTTTGTGGAGGAAGTGGAGGGGCAAGTTAATCACATGGAAAAATTGATGCATCTATATTTCGAATTGTGTCATAGCAATAGATTCCTAACTTTTTGAAATAATTTCCTTTAAGGTTTTTCTTCATAGGCATTCAGGTTAACTTTAGTTCCTTATCCCTAAAATGCATAGACAGAGCTAGTAAATGTATTTATTTTATGAATAAAGAAATAGTAATTACCTTACCAACTTCTTGGGGCCCTGATCATGACTGATCATTTTTGTCCATTTTTTTATGTGACTTGTTCCTTCATCTTTAAAGATACCTGATAGCAGACAATAAGAAATACTTTCTGAAGCTGAGCACCATGGTTCACGCCTGTAATCCTAGCAACTTGGGAGGTGGAGGCAGGAGAAGGAAGTCTGTGTAACTTAGTGAGACTCTGTCTCAAAAAAAAAAGTAAAATAAAAAATAAAAATAAATAAAAGCAAAAAAATGGGCTGACGGTGCAGCTCAGTGGTGTAACACTTACAAAGCATGCAAGTGCCAGGCCCTGGATTCAAATCCCAGTACCACAAAAAAAGAAAAAGAAAAAGAAAAACAAAGAAATACTTTCTAACTACATAACTCAGCTCTTAATATGATCCTTCAAAAAGGAATAATTTTCTGTTAGCTTTCATATAAACCAATGTGTATAGTACTACTCAAGATTTGTGATTCTGCTTTTTAGGTTTGAATTAACAATAGCAATATCAGAGTTAACATGAAAGTCTAACATTTTCTAGATTGATGCAAATATTCAAAAATAAAGCTTTCCTCTTTTTAGATAGTCATATTCATGTTACAGTGATGAAGAGATATATTTAAATTAATTTTATATCCCTTTACTGGAAGCTTCCAGATGTAGGAAAGGTCACTGGGCATGTACTTTCTTTTGTGTTACAATTTGTTCAGTAGGTATTTATAATAAATGATATCTGATCTGAATGATTTATCCTAAATATCATTGTTTTTAGGTGCCATAGAGTTGGGTTCAACTCATAGCTACCCTCAGAGGGTTTTCAATGGCTGAGTGTTTCGAGATTGCTTCAGGAGTGGACTGCCACCCCTTCTCCCATCCTAAATACAGTACCCTACTAACGTAGTTCATAAAATGAAGTCTATTTTAAACATGGCACTACTGGGTCCATTTCACTAAACCTGATTGGAAGATTGACTGCCTTTTTCCAACTTATAGCATATTCAAATTCCTATATATTCCCTCTCCCTGCAATTAGAAAAAATGGCTTTTATGTTTTGTTTTGTTTTGTTTTGTTTTATTGAGATAGGCTTTCACTTTGTAGCCAATGCTGGCGTTGAACTTGAGATCCTCCTTGGCTCAGACTCTTGAGTGTTAGGATTATAGGCCTATACTACCATGTGCACCTCAAAAAAAGTTTTGTCCACCTGTCAACTCAGTAGATCATTTTTTATTGTTGCTCTGTTATTAGGTGCTGTTGAGTGGGGTGTGACTCATAGTGATCCTATGTATAACAGAATAAAATATCCTCCAACACTGTGCCATGCCAGACACTATGTCAGTGCTTCTCTGCTATTCATAGGGTTTTTGATGGCTAATTGTTTCAGGAGTGGGCTGCCATGTCCTTCTGCTGATTCTGTGGCACAAGGAATCGAACCCAGGACCCAGAGTGTACAGAGCAAGCACTCTCCAACTGAGCTAAACCCCAGCTCTAGGTAGGGAAGAAAATCTTCATATTTTCCGTCTTTCATAACTGAATTGTGATTCAAGCTCACAAAATGAGGAAAAAAAATAAAATATGGAAAACATTTCTTGTTATTTTTGTTGGTGGGTACATGCTTTGCAAGTGCTGTACCACTAAGCTGCACCCCCAGCCTATTTTTTCATTTTTTATTTTGAGACCCAGTCTTGCTAAGTTATGCAGGCTGCCTCTGGTCTTGAACTTGCAATCCTCCTCCTTCCATCTCCTGCTGGGCTTATAGGCTTGAGCCACTACACCCTACTCTTTGTTATTTTTTTAAAAAGCAAAGTCATTTATCTCTTAAAATAAGAGTTTTTTTTCTTCTAAAACTTTAGGAAAATTTCAACATAGTTTATAAAGAGAATTAGTAGCTAGGTTTTCATTAACACAGTAACAAATATATATAAATATTGGCAAGCCTGTAAACCTCCAAACAGTTTTTGTGATATAAGAAACTAGTATTTAACAATCTGTGTTGCCATCATAATTTCATTAGTGTGGCTTCTTTATACACTTTCTCCAGTGACGCAAATACAGACATGATTTTTTGGAACATCAGACTTACGGCTGCCTTCTCTCTTCTTCATTACTTATGTTGGACAAACTGCCATTATCATTTGCCAAAAAAAATTCCACAGTTCAGTAGACCTCAGTCCTGAGGTCTCTTATGTCCTCCGTGGACCACCAGTAGCTTTGTTTCCTGGCGATGAGAAATTGGGTATTTCTTTTTGATGTTTAACAAACCAGACTCTGTTACTTGATGTCTAAAGAAGGATATACCAAAGGAGCAAATTTTATAAGCAACATCACTGGAAATATAAGGACAATTCCCTTTGAATGCATCCTTTGAAACATGGGCCAAATAATATTTTTTAAATCAAGCTTTATGAGATTTATATTAAGGTTTAATAATAAGTCTCTGAATGGATATATTAGAAGTTGTATATATCCTTTACCTATATCCATATGCATAAATGGCTAAAGACTCACTGAATTTAGGGTATATCTCTGTGCTTCTTCTATAACCAGGCCCAGGAACCCAAGGTTAAAATATGGAGCTTATAGATTCAGATCTCTGTTATTCTTTTATTATAACACTTCCATGAAACTAACGTTAAAAATAGGCAGCTTAGCTAATACCATCAACATCCTTATTCATTTCTGCTTTTACACCCAGTGTGTTCCCTCACTTCCACCCCATACAAACTTTCTTTGCTATATTGTAGGAAATAGCTTTTTTTTCCAACCTCATGATTCTCTTCTCTTTTGTTTTCTGGGTTTTGTTAACTTGTTTGTATAACTTTTCCAGTGATGTCCTGTGGGTTATCCTAACGTATGATAAACAAATCACATAGTTTGTAGAAAGACCTTATACAAACCATAGTTAACAGAAAGTTTGAATGACATTAAGCTGAGTAGGGTGGCAGTGACTTGGGAGGCAGAGCCAGCAGGTTTGTGAGTTTGAGGTCAGGGGCAGCCTTAGCAAGACACTGTCTCAAGATTAAAAAGGGACCTGGGACACTCAGTGGTAAAGCACTTGCAAAGTCTGCAGGAGGCCCTGGGTTCACCACCCCTGGTATGGAAAAAAATAAATTAATGAAGAAAGAAATGTGACATTAACTCTGCTTTTTTTTCTGTTTTATCCTTAGCACTTAAGTGTTTTGTTTTTGTTTTAATGAAATGTACAAAGCCCCTAACTTCCCTGGTATTTAATTATCAAGTTAAATTCCTTGTTGGTTTAAGTAATAGGCTTTCTCCTCTGTTACTAAAATTTAAATAATTTTGTTAAGTGAATTTTATTTTTAAATGTTTTGTTGTCATAATTTTAGATAATATATTTTTCTTTTTCTTTTTCTTTTTTTTTTTTTTTTTTGGTGGGACTAGGGGTTGAACCCAGGGCCTCATGCTTGCTCTGCAAGTGCTGGACCACTGAGCTGGACCCCAGACCTTTTTTTTTTTTTTTTTTTTTTTTTTTTTTTTTTTTTTTTTTTTTTTTTTTTTTTTTTTTTTTTTTTTTTTTTTTTTTTTTTTTTTTTTTTTTTTTTTTTTTACTTTTTTGAGACAGGGTCTCACTAAGTTATTCAGACTACCTCTGGTCTCAAACTTGCAATCCTCCTGCCTCCACCTCCCAAGCTGCTGGGATTACAGGCATGCGCCACGGCACCCGGCAGATAATATATTTCTAATGACACTAACTCTCTCACTAACTCTAGTCCAAATGTAAGAGTCTATTCACGTTGGATGAGCCTTTTTGTTTTCTAATCTTTCATTTGTTCTTAAACTTTATATATTACCAAAAGTCCAGAGTTTTACCTTGTATTGCCTTTGTCTTCCAAACTTGTAATAATTTGCTTTTCAGAATACCTTAAAGTAGCCTCATGAAACAAAAATTGTTTCAGAGTTATGGTTTTAAAGAATATTCTGTGTTAGTGCTATTTATATTCATCTAATATTTAGAAAGCATTATTAAGGATCCATTTTTATTTGAGTCTTACTAAGTTAAGTATTAATGATTCATAGTATAAAAACACAACAGTTCTAAAGATAAGTATGTAAGTGGGTCTACAAATGACTGCCCTGCTTTGCTATATCTCCTGAGAGTGTGTCTTCTGAGTGAGAGAAAACCTTTGCTTCTCCAGCCTCACGTAACATAGCAAGCTGTAGAGGGCACAACGACCTTTGCTCCTCCATAGTCAAAATAAGTGATTATGATTCTTCCTATCACTCTCTTTTCTGGACAAAAAGAAATTTCAGTACTGGATGATTGAACCCAGGGCCTCATACCTTCTAGGCAAGTACTCCACCACTAAGCTGCACCCCTTTTGAATATTTTATTTTGAGACATGTTTTCACTAAATTGTACAGGCTGGCTCTGGCCTCAAATTCAGAATCCTCCTGCCTCCAATTCCTGGGCCACTAGTATTACAAGTGTGCTGCACAGTGCCCAGCTTGGGCAAATTTTTAACAAGATAAATAAGAATTAAATTTTTGAAGTAAAATGTTCTGATTTTTTAAAAACGAGAATTCTGGTTAATTATCCTGACTTAATTTGAAAGATCTGCAGCATACTATAAAAAATGGTCCTTTGAAGACTTTTCATGTTGAATTCATAATAAGATGTGGACAAATATATACTTATTCTTAAAATTTTTTGAGACACACTTATGTATGATAAATTATTTAAAGATTGGTATATATTTTATTTCTCAGTGTTTTTCATTTTAAGCAAATTCCTATCCCATCTTCAAGATTCAGCTCAAAGATCACCGCAGTGAATCTTTCACTGTTCCTCAGGCAGTCTTGCTTGCTATTGCAGGCATCTGTTGTCACTCTACTGCCACAGTGATGTTAAACATTGAGGTGTGGGACTGTGATATCAGAATTCTTCCACTAACCACAGTGAATTCACTACTAACCGCACTGTAAGATCACCAAGGCCAGAAAACATATTAGGGACAATTGCAAAAGAAAACAGAGGAACTTTAGCTGGGTTGGTGCCCAGAAACTGCAGGGTAGAGCTGTGAGAAATTATACTGGAGCATTAGAGCTCCTTAATGAGCCTCTTCTGTACCTGAAGTTCCAAACTAAATGTCACAACTGGCTAGTGACGTGGGAGGACAGGGGAGGTATGTGCAACATTAATAGAGAAATGATTGGGCTTGCTTTCTGTGTGGACCTGGCTTAGCTTCCCTCTTCTGCCACATGAGACGAAGAGATGTGAGGACAAGGGTCTCATCCAATGAGCCCTCCTGCTTCTTAAGGTGATATAATCAAGGCCTTTAATCTTAACACATTGGGATAATATTTCCTCATCCTTGGAGATGGTATAAGGAGGGAGTTGACAGAGATTGGATTGTATCTTCTCCCCTTAGAAATTTACCAAGTGAGCTTTCAGTGAGGGGTTGTTTATTCAGTAAGTTCCCTTTTCAAGGAAATTTGTATTTATTTCTGATGTATCCTTTTCATGTTGATATTCTTAACCTGAATGCTAAAATTCACATATTCTGAATATTTTTGCAATTTCACATGTTCTGAACACTTCTACAATTGTCAATACTTCATGTTTATATTGGTAGTGGGAAGATATATAATGTAATACACACAAGAGTTTTCAATTTTGTATGCCTAAGGTATTTGAATTGTTTTGGACCATTTGCTTTTTAAAAGAACAATAACGTGGATATATGTTATGTTTTAAAAACCTCTGAAATGTTTATTTTTATATGAAATGGCATCTTTATAGCTAAGTCTTCACTGTATCACTTCTGCTAAAGTTTTAATCATTTGAATTATCAATATTTTCTTCCTTTTATTAACATGAGTGAGACTGTGATCTTTGCTTTTTATAGAGTAGAATTAGTAATAAATAAGCTCAAATAATTTAATTTGGACTTATGTGATACTGGATAGTACAGATTCCATTAAATCAGCATAAAATGTGTACCATGTTAGATTATTCAGGTGCTTTGGACATACTAACGTAAAAGCAAAATAAAAACTACATTAAATAACAAGGAGTCTAACGGTCTTGTTTTAGATGGTATATGGAAGCACAATAAAGGAAACATTTAAATGGGATATTATTATGTCTTTTGCTTAGGGTGTTCCAGTGATGGCAATAAGAAACAAAATGATATCAGAAGGATTAGACCCAGATCTTCTTGAGTAAGTAATTCTTCTAATATAATGATATTACTAATAAGATATTGAATTTGTCAATTATGATAAAAATATTTCAAGGTTTCTACTTTTTTCCTATACAGTGTTTTATAGTTGAAAACTCCATCTTCATAGTGGCTCTGCTATGTAAAAAAAAAATATCCTATGCTGCTAAAACTGGTCTTTGCACATTTCAGGGGCAGTTCCAATAGATTAATGATGAACCTAGATATGCAAAGGAGCCAGAATTTGATGATAGAGTTTCGTTTTCATTCTGTACTACCTTTTTTTGGGAGGGAAAGAAGGGAGCTATCTACCAGCTTTTCATTTAAGACTTTAGTATGTAGGAAATTTATTCTGCCATGACCTAGATTAAGCTAGATTTAGAAATAAATAAAGTGAAAATGTTACCTTAGATCCACATTTCCCCATGTGTCTGTCAGCTCGTCATGCTGTGGGACTTGCATGGTTTTGTGATGCTGAAATGCCGCCAATATTTCAGATACCAGCAGAGCCACCCATGGTGGACAGGTTTCAGCTGAGCCTCAAGACTAAGACATCGTAGAGAGAATGACCCAACAGCCCACTCCCAAACAATTAGCCATTGAAAACCCTATGAACAACAGAAAAGCACTGTCAAATATAGTGCTGGAAAATGAGCCCCCCCAGGCTGGAAGGTGTTTAAGAAATGACTGGAGAAGAGTTGCTTCCTCAAAGTGGAGTCAACCTTAATAATGGGATTGTAATAAAGCTCTTGGAGCCTCTAGTTACTAAAGTGACATGACTCAAAATGAGAAGAAACACAGCGATTGCAACAATGGGCTCAAACATAAAAAGATTTTGTTCATGGCACAGCGTTGGGTAGTGTTTCATGTTGTTGTACATAGAGGTCACTATGAGTCAGACCTCACTTGACTATGAGTCAGACCTCACTTGACTATGAGTTCTATTTTATTTATTCATTCATTCATTCATTCATTCATTCATTCATTTTTGCAGGACTGAGGGGTTGAACCCAGGACTTCACACATACTTTGCCAGTGCTCTACCAGTGAGCTCCTCCCGTAGCCCCTTCTTTATTTTTTATCTTCAGACAGGAACTCACTAAATTACACAGGCTGCCTCTGGCCTCAAACTTGAAATCTTCCTTCCTCCACTACTCAGTTTGCTGGGATTACAGGCATGTGCCACCACACTCAGCTTGGATGAATTTTATAAAACATTTTTTGAGAAATGCTAGATATTTGTGGCTCAGAACTTTCAGAATAATTCATTCCATTTAAGCAAACCAAGCTGCATAGTTCACCCTTGATGAAATATGTATTAATGAATTCTTTGGAGCTATTCTATTTCAAAAGTATCTAGATACTTGAAAAGACTCCATTTTGGGGTTTTACTTCACCCCAGTGTTATCCAAGCATTCATTCTATATTAGTAGTATACTTTGGAATTTTTGTTGGCTCCCAACCCTTCAAGAAAAGAGTATGCATTATGGAAGCAAAATACCATAAAAGCCTTTAATAAAAACAGATGGATTATTACATATATTTTAGTATGAATTAAACATTTGGGTTTAATCCATTCTGGTACTCATTGGAGTATATAAGTTGTAAATATATTTACCATTGATTGTGGCCTCTCTTTTGCTTCTGGAAACACATAGTAGACCATCTACAATAACAGAGCACTAAAATGACCTTTAAAATTAGATTTCTCACTAGAAAAGTGTAGAAAATAAAAAAAATGCTGTCTATGCTTTATCATATACTGGAAATGCATTCCCTTTACCTGCTACTGGTTTTATTTTATCCCCTGTCGAGCCTAAGCCTACTTCATAATCCTTTAATTCAACCAACTATTCATATTAGCAATTTGAAAATCACCTTTGACTTTACCCTCCTCCCTATGACCTATTGTGTCAGTCACCATGATTTTCTCATTTTTAATACCTCTCACATCAGAGCACATGCTTCCATACCCATCACTGTTAGTTCCAGCTTTCATCATTTTGTACCTGAATTATTACAGTAGCTCCTGATTTATTTTCCTGTTCTCCTTCAAGCCATCCACTAAAGCCTCAGTGTCTCTATGAACATTCTTTTATGCTTATGTTTGTGCTTACTTCAGATCACCTGAAACTCCCTACTGCCTTCAACACATGGTCTAACATGTAAGCATAGCATATAAATGCTTTTACTATCAATCCCCAGATTTTTTCTTTAGCTGTATCTCTTGCTACTCTTTTGTAAATGCCTATCTTGTGCAGTCATAGCAACCTGCTTGCAGTTCTCAGAATGTATCTTCTTCCCGTTCCTTTTTGGTCTCTCTAAATGTTTTCTTTCCTCCCTGTGGAACTCCTTTCCCACATCTTACTAGCCTGCCTAGTTTCTTATTCTTCAAGAATAAGAAAAAGAATAAGAATAGGTATTACCACCTTAGGAAGTCCATAGGTGACTATAAGGGGGAGAACCCCATGCAATCCCAGCATCTCACTTCTCATGTATCTCACTTCTCATGTCATTGTCCATAAATGTTGAGAAACATTGAATTGTGAGGAGGTGCCAGATTTTAGGATGGAATTCCAGTAACAGTTAACATTGTCTTACAGAAGAGCTGCTCAACCACAGCCTGGAAGCTGACTTCTGACCCATTACCTCATAAGTATATGCCATTGGTCACCAGAGGAACTGGTTGGAGTAGGGTGACTCACTTAACCTATCACCACTACTCACCAGTTCCAACTACATTTGGCTTAGTATGATAAGTAGAATCAACCACCTTGTTAACAAAGGAATTCTGGTGCTTTTGGAATCATGTTTACATAAAAGGTAGGAAGCTGCAATTGGGGAGAAAAGTATGAGATGATGCACAAGAAGAAAATGTGCTATCTGATGAGAGACTGTAATTTTATTCGGAATCTAAGGTACATAATAAGCTTCATCCAAGAACTTTCAGTAAAAATTGTTCTGTTTCCTTTTCTCTTTTAAGGTGTAAACATACACTTTCTTTTTTGTTAACTGTAGTTAATAAGACAAGCTTATATAACTGTTAGAAGCAGTTACCTAAATCTGTCTGTCCTGAGCAAAAGACAGAGCTGAGGTGGATACAGAAATAAATACTGAGCCAGGCATGGTGGTACACACCTGTAATCCCAGCACTTGTGGAGATAGGAAATATGTAAGTTTAAGGCCAGCATGGACTACATAGCAAGTTCCAGACCAGCCTGAGCTATATAATGAGACCCTGTCTCAAACAAAACCAAACAAAACAAAAACAAAAGAAATACTCATCAGTAAATATGTTGTTTGATTAGCCTATGAATATAAAACTTAGCCAAAAGTACACAATTTTATACTAAAGTTTACATGATAAACAGGAAGAAAGACTGGCAATTTTCCTTGAAAAAATGACTATCACAGAATTTTAGAATATCTGTAAAGCTAAAGAAATTCTCAGTAATTATTAAACATATTTTATTTGTTTAATACTGCTAAATGATTATTTAATTATTTTTGAAGATCCAAGTTTTTGAAATTAACAATAATTCTTATAGAACCAAGAATTAGTCCTGTTTAGCTTCTAAAACTTAGTTTCAGGGCCACTGAAATAAAAAGACATATGAAAGAATGCCTTTGTCATCACCACACTCTAAAGAGTTTAAGGGGAAATAAAATTGAAATTTTAACTGGTCTTTATCCAAAGGTTAATCTACTTTAGTTTTGCATTCAGAAGTACAGAATGAATAAATCATACTTTAAAGTTTCTTTCAACCAATGCTTTGATTTTCTTACCAGAAAGAAAAGTATTTGCCCCATCCTGTCTGTGTTCATACATGGGTGTCCCCTAAAACTTCCTAGTAATTACTACTTTTATGACTCTAGGCTTAGCAGACTAGCCTTTGGACCTGCATATCAGCAGGAGATGTGATTCATGATGGAAGCTCAGGCTAAGGTAGAGTTTAGAGAGCATCTGCTTGCAATGGTATAGATTTTGCCCTGCTACTTTCTAACTATGTACCATAACCCTGGATTGGGCATCAATTTCCTAATCAGAAAAATGGAAAATAGAAGAGTTCATCCCTTATGAAATTGCTCCAAATAAGGTCAGTATTGGTGTAAGCACTTAGCACAACTTTGGACAAGCTTCTTGTTGTTAGGTGCTGTTGAGTTAGGTCTGGCTCATAGCGACCTTATGTACAACAAAACAAAACACTCCCTCACTCTGTGCCAGGCACATGATGTTTTTTATGGTTTGGCCCATTGTTGTAGCCACTGTGTCAGTCCATCTAGTTGAGGGTCTTCCTTTTTTTCATTGACCTACCACTCTCGCAAACATGATGTCCTTCTCAAGGGTTTGGTCCCTCCTGACAACATGTCCAAATACTTAACATGCAGTCTAGCCATCCTTGCTTCTAAGGAGCACTCTGGTTGTACTTCTTCAAAGACAGATCTGTTGGTTCTTTTGGCAGTCCACAGTATATTCAATATTCATCTCTAGCACCATAATTCAAAAGCATCAGTTCTTTTCCTGTCTCCCTTATTCAATGTCCAGCTTTCACAACCATTTGATGCTACTGAAAATATCATGGCATGAGTCAGACACACCTTCATCTTCAATGTGGCATGTTTACTTTTCATCACTTTAAAGAGGTCTTTTGCCACAGCTTTTCCCAAAGCAATGCATCTTTTGATTTCTTGACTGCTGCTTCCATGGGTGTTGATTGTAGAACCAAATAAAGCAAAATCTTGGACAGCCTCAATCTTTTCTCCATTTATCGTGAAGTTGCGTACTGACCCAGTTGTAAGAATTTTTGTTTTGTTGTTGTTGAAGCACAATCCATACTCAAGGCTGTGTTCTTTGAACTTCATCAGTAAATATTTCAAGTCATCTTCACTTTCAGCAAGTAGAGTTGTGTCATCTGTATAATGCCTGTTGTTAATGAGTCTTCCTTCAATCCTGATGCTGCATTCTTCTTCATAAAGTCCAGCTTCTAGGATTATTTGCTCAGCATTGAGATTGAAGATGTACAGTAAAAGGATACAGCCCTGATGCCCACTTTTCTCAACTTTAAACCAGGCAGTGTTTCCTTGTCTCCTGGTCCATGTACAGATTCCTTATGAGTACAATTAAGTGTTCTGGTATTCCCATTCTTTGTAATGTAATCCATAATTTGTTGTGATCCACACAGTCCAGTGCCTTTGCATAGTCAATTAAAACATAAATAGAATCTTTCTGGTATTCTCGGCTTTCAGCTAATATCCATTTCACATTAGCCCTCTTCTGAATCCAGCTTGATTTTTTGGCAGTTCCCTGTCTGTATCATATCTGACAGTGTGTCTGTGCTATCCATAGGGTTTTCAGTGGCTAATTGCTTCAGGAGTGGGCTACCGGGTCCTGCTTTCTAGTCTGCCATAGTCTGGAAGTTCAACTGAAACTTGTCCACCATGGGTGAACCTGCTGGAATCTGTAATATTGGTAGCATAGCTTTCAGCATCACAGCAACACAAAAGCCCCCATAGTACTGCAAACTGACAGATACATGGGGTCTGGACAAGCAGTAAGTGTTTAGTAAATGTAAGTTGTGATTTATAAATGTTTTAATAGAGGAAGTTCTAAACAATGGATTTACCAGGCTTTTTGGCCATAACTTGTTTATAATCCTATAGTTTCCTGTATTATCTTTTAAAATTACATTCTTTTCTCAAACTGAAAAATCTGTATTTTCAACTTACTGTAAGGCACAGATTTTTTTGTGTGTGTCTGGCACTAGAGCTCAAACCCAGGATCTTACACATGCTAATCCAGCGCTCTACCACTGAGCTGTATCCCCAGCCCAACAGACTTCTGAAACTACAATTCAGCTGGTCACACTGGTAATCCTAGTTGGAGGATTCAGTGTGTAGCATATTGATTTGGCTACAGAAAGCATATCATTGCATTCAACTGAATTCACAGCTTTGAACAGAACCAGCTCAGTTGGCATTTGTCTTGGAAACATCTAGTCAAAAGACATTTATGCTGTCCTCCCAGGTGGTGGAATGACTACTCCTGTGGCTGCCAGAAATAAAAACAATCACCTCAGCCTACTTATCACTGAGACAAGAGATTTATTGGTGTTAAAGTATACTGGAAAGCAAGAAAACTTTTTTTAAAGCCTTATCTAGAAGATTTTCTGCTCTCCAAGGGAATTACTTATCTATCAGTGTTCCTTATCTGCTTCCTGCTATACAATCACACAGTGAATTAAAAATTGATTTTAAACTGGTTGAAGATAGAATAGATCTCAATTCCATAACTAGATAATTCCAAAAATAGGCTTTCTTTTACTGGTTCCAGTTTTTTAGTTTTTACTGAGCAGTTTTTCCACACAATATAATTGCCAATTCTCAAGTACTGGTGGGCAGATACTAGCTAGAAAGTGTAGGACAATAATGTCAACAAACTGTTGAAGACTTTGGTCACAAGGGTGAAAGAGATAATAGAAATAACAAAGAGGACTTGTTAGAAAGCATTTGTGGTCTGCCAGTGGCTAGCAAGCAAAAAAGAGGGAGCTGCTAGGAAGTAAAGAATCTCAAGGTCCAGTGCAGAAACACATCTTACCTAGAACAGCTGCCATTAATTTATTTACTTGGTAGCAGGGGTCTACTTATCAACACAAAGAACAGAATATATCTGTCTTGAGACATTTTGGAAAATAAAAAACCAAAATGTTGTCTTCAGTTTGAGTAAATATCATGCCAAAATCTTCCTAGCCATTATAACATCAGAGTTGAAATTGTTATATTTTTGCCAACCCCAGAGGTTTTTATTTGGTCAGTGCAATCTTAACTCGGGAGTCTTAGTGTCAGTCCCCAGCACCTCAAAACGGGGGAAGTACGTGACAATCCACTCCCATAGCAATCAACCATTGAAAACCCTATGAGGGTCACTGTGAGATGGACCCAACTCCAGGGCACCTAACAACAAGTGTTTTGTTCTTCTCTTAAGACCATGACAACAATGTCATTTGACATGATAACTTTATTATGACATTGAAAACACATGGGAAAGTGATTTAAGGGCTAACTACTGTACCTTCTCCCTCAGCAATGGTTTTACAAAGAATGTTTTTGCTACTTACTCTGTTTTAAATTCAACTGTTTTAAATGTAAAGGAAGTGAAAAATGTTTTAAACTCTTTATGTAAATAAATGTTTTCCCAAAGAATGTTTATTTAGCTTTTGTATTCTTAAACTGGCTATGGTTTTAAACATAAATATAAACCTTCCTTTAATGAAAAGAAATGAAACCAACAGTATTTGTGTTGTAGGACTCTATTCATGCTCAGGATTGCAGAAAACAGCTTAAATTAGCTTGAGCAAAAAGGGAAGCTACTGGCTCATAGCTGAGAAGTCAGAATGTGGACTGGATTCAGTGCCTCAGTGTCATCAAGGCTGTCAACCTGGCTGGCTGCTTCTTTCTGCCCTTACCTCATTCCACCTTTACATTCTTGTCTCTCCTACTGCTGATGAGCTTCCTCTCTGAGGCCAGGGAATGGAGCCCCCAGGCAAGGCTTTAATATTCCAAAAGAGAGCCCCTTCTTTACCACAACCCATAGCTCATTCCGGAGAAACATTCTTATTGGCCCTGCTTGAGTTATGTGCCTTTCCTGAATCCCTCTTTCTCCAGGGAAAGGGATTTTTGTGATTGGCTAGGCATGGATCATGGTGACTTAAGGAAACAACAGGTAGGGAAAGGGTGAGGACTATAAGGATTATGGTTCTTGACAGCCTCCCTTGGTACACATAAATGGAAAAAGGATGAGTGTCGAAATCAGCATGCGCTACAGTATCTAATACACTAAATAGTATTGATTTCTGTATGATTAGTACTTCCTTCTCCTTTCCTTGCTAAAGTTTGGCCTATTTGTAGTTGAAGTCAACCTAGTTAACTTCTTTGAAAAGATCTATTTGAGGTAACTTAAACTAGTAGTGAATTTTTTAAGAATTTTTATTTTCGTTATGAATTTTATTGATAATCTTGAGCCAGGTGCTGTGGCGCACACCTATAATCCCAGTGACCCATGAGGATGAGGTAGGAGGATCAAGAGTTTAAGGCCAGAAGCACTTTATATAACATAGCAAGACACTGTCTCAAAATAAGATATAAAAAAGGGGCTGAGAGTGCAGCTCAGTGGTAGAGCATTTGTCCCACATGTGTGAGCCTCTGGGTTCAACCCCCCAGTACTGCAAAAAAAAGAAAAAAGAAAAAAAATTTATTCATAAATCTTGATGCCAAAAATTATATGAATTATGCTTCTTAAAATGTAGGCACCAAGCTAGTATTTTTATTGTAATCAATAAAGATTAAGATGTTTTAAAAATATACACGATACTTTATGAATATTCTTTATATTTCTACTTTTTCTGATATACTCTTTTAGTAATTCACTTATATTTAAAATAGTAAGAAAATAAAGTTTTCTTTTCCAGATTTTAGTAGTGAAGTGTGTTCCCTTTTGATTTGGAGAAGCTAAACTTCAGGCTAGTGGTTTAAAGTAGCGGTTTTTTCAAACATGTCTAAAATTTCTTTCCATGAATAACAATTTAAAATGAAAGGTTCGTATATGTATAGAATCAAGAAAGAGAACTTCTGATCTAATATAGAGAGCCAAATTTCTGTTCTCCTTGAAAATATGAATATGCAAGCTGGAAGTGATGGTTTTGTTGTAAATTGTATTATTATTAACATCTGTGTAAGGTTTTATAACTTACACAATGCTTTCCTGTATATTACCTCATTTGATTATTGTGGTTTCATGAAGTTTTTCTCTTTTTTATATCTTAAAAGAACTAAAGGATGCTTTTTGTTACTCTAAAGATTCTAAAGATTTAGTAGCACTAAATTTATTTTAAAATGTTGTTGTTGTTGTTGTTGTTTGTTGTTGTTGTTAGATGCCGTCAAGTAGTGCCAGACTCATAGCAATTCTCATAGGGTTTTCAATGGCTGATTATTTTTTCAGGATTGTTTTGGGAGTGAGTTGCCACATCCTTCTCCCATTAAAAAAAATGAATGATATTTATTAATTTTTTATTCATTTAAAGTGAATACAAGCCATATAAGACAATGACAAGTATTGGTGAGGACATGAAGGTATTGAAACCCCTGTTCATTATTGATTTAGACTATGAAATGAAGCAACTGCGATGGAAAACAGTATGCGGTTTCTCAAAATATTAAAAATAGAATTACTTTATGATCTTAGCAATTCCACTTCTGGGTATATATCCAAAAAGATTTGCAGCAAGCTTTCAAAGAGAAGATATCAGTATACCCATGTTTGTAGCAGCATTGTTCATAGTAGCCAAAAGGTAGAAGCAACACAAGTATGCATAGATAGATGAATGGGTGAACAAATTCCTATGTACATACAATAGAATATTATTCAGCCTTAAAAAGAAGGTAATTTTGACATATGCTACAATATGGATGAAGCTTTAGGGCATAATTCTAAATGAAATAAGCCAGTCACAGAAGAACAAATAGGACACGACTTTGCTTTTATGAGATGCCTATAGTACTCAAATTCTTAGAGTCAGAAAGAATAGTGTTTATCAGAAGCTAGAGAGAGAAGAGAATATTATTTAATGGATACAGAGTTTCAGTTTTACGAGAGTTCTGGAGATGAATAGTGGTGATGGTTGTACAACTTTAACACTATTGAATGTACTTAGCACTATTAAATTGTACCCTTAAAATCGCAAATAAAGATGGTCATTTTATGTTAACTGTATTTTACCATGAAAAAAAGGCAACTGGGTATGTGATGTATGCCCATTATCCCAGCATTCAAAGGCTGAGTCAAAGTTTGAGGGCAACCTGGGACTGCATAGTAAGTTCATGGCTAGCCTGGGATATATAGCAAGACCTTGATTCAAAAACAAAACAAAACAAAACAGTTCCTTAGAAAGTTAAAGAGTTGCCATGTGACCTGAAATTCTATTCCCATGATATGTTTATGAGAGAGAATTGAAAACATATGTTAGCGTTAAAACTTGAACACAACAAGTAAGTAGCGAGGCTGAAATTTGCACAATGACAATCTGACCCCAACATGTGTGTTCTTAATTGCTATGCAATCCAGTGTCACAGTAAATGATTATACACACAATAACTTTTAAATTTTCCCTCCCTTCTAGACCTAAGGTGTTTTTACCCTTAAGTAACATTTATTTTGGGGAGTTATGTACATTGTTTTGTTTGTCTAAGTTGTCATAGACACTAATAAAATTTTCATGGGATATTGAAATAATTCCCTGTAGTAATGTTTTCCTTTATAACAAAGTGGAGATATAAGAAGTCAACTACAGACCAAAGAAAAATTTACTGGGAAAAATGTGCCTTGTGTTCATGCCCACTACTTCCAAAGTTGTTGCTTCTATGAGGAGAGATGAAGGTGATGGTCACATGGCAGTATTTTAGGCAGATGAAATATCAGTCAAAACTTGGAAATATTGTACCCAGCTTTAAACGTTTTGCTATTTGGGTACATATGGCTGCCTTACAGGCATAATCTAAAATTGTTTAACACATCAAATGGGTTTCTATTTGACAACAAGAGAGCAGCGCCAGCATATCTTTCTGTTTAGTAACTTGTCAAATAAAATCTATAAGCCATAATTTTTAATAACTAAAAGTGCCAGCATATACACTTTTTTATTTTAGTGATAATAATTTCTATTTGTTGAGTCTTCTAATCTTTAACAGGAATCAAAGAGCCTGAGGCATAAGCCTGGTAGTTTTTAATTATTAAGTTACAGCACCTTTATTATTCTTCCTTTCCTGTTTTCCCCAAAATACACTTCTCTTATTTAATTTATATTCTCAGTAACAGTGAATAGAGGCTGAGTACAGTGCTACTGTATTGCTTAAATAATTTACTGGCACAAACACTATTGAATTCTGTCTAAACAACTGTTTGAATAACACTTACAATTTAATTCTGATTTATTGTAGCACACTTTTACAAAATTGGAGTTTAACCATCCTTATGTCTCCTTATTGTGCCTAGAGAGTCTTTGAGATGGTATTTTTTTAACCAGCTTGTACTTTGTATTTTCATTCTCTAGAGTTCAAACTTATAAGTGAAAACATTCCACAAGCACTATAAACCTTCTTTGACTAGGCATTCTTCTTTGCCACAAAACTTCCATGTCACGCGTGTTTCTTAGTAGCCATTCTTGAATTCTCTCCTATTTCTAAATTTCCCCCTGCAGCTTTCCTCTCCTTTCCACTTTTAGCTTTTCTCTGTCTGTACTTCATGTCTACTCGAAGCTGCAGGGATTTAGCACTGGTCATGCCAGCCTCCACTGGTAACATCTCTGTCTAGAGTTGGGTCTCCATGGTAACAAGGAGCAGAAAGTGCTGAAGGAGCACACTGTGTCAGGGCTGGCAAGAGAAAATAGCACTGTGGCCTCTGCAGGAATAGCACTTAATCCCCTTGGTGTGCTGAAGCCAGAGAGAACTCATGCTGTGGTGTAGTGCGGGAGGCTCCCTCATTTAAGGATGTAGACTTGGCGGATTTATTAGCAGCAATATTCTAAGCTGAACCTAATTTACAGTTTGAAAGTGCTTTTCTGCAGTTAAAAAAAACCTTTAAATTTTTTTCCTTGTCTTTCAGGAGGCCAGATGCTCCAGTGCCTGATGGCGAAAGTGAAAAAACTGTAGAAGAAAGTTCAGATAGCGAATCTTCTTTTAGTGACTAAGCTGAATTTTTACAAGATTTACCTATACACGTGGAAGGGCACTTTTACATTCTATGAGAGAGCTTGAACTCTTAGTCATAAAAACATCAAATGGCCACATATCTACTACCAACCTCATTCTATGTTAAAAAAAAAAAAAAAAAAAAAAAACTCAAGCATTTATAACTTGCCCGTATGTCTTGTTACCAGAATAAAGGGCTCTGAAATGAAAAATGTTGTTGTTGTTAGGTGCTGTCAAATCGGTATCCAACTCATAGTGACCCTACATATAACAGACAAAACACTACTGTCAGTGCTTCTCTGCTATTCATAGGGTTTTCAATGGTGGATTGACTTTTGGGAATGGATTGCCGGGTCCTTCTCCCAAACCTACAGTATCTGGTGTTCCCAGGTGGTCTCCCATCCAAGTACTACCCAGGCCCAACCCTGCTTAGCTTCCGAGATCTGACAGGATTGGATGCCACAGGGCTATGGCTGCAGGCCTGAAATGAAAAATAAGGCAACGTAAATTGCAATTAGGTTTACAAATACTAAGCTGGAATATTCCAGGGATGCATTGAGCATTTTAAAATCAAGTGAATGTGAGTTTAGTGATCAAAAATAGGTTCAATGCAAAAATAAGTGAATTTGGCTAAGGAAATTAATTTTTATGAATATTTTAGCATGGAAAATATTATGTACATTTGTATCATAAGAATTATTGAAGAAATTTCCAGCATAAAAATAATACTGAACTTTTCTGTGACAACTTCAAACTTACCTATCTGAATTGTGGATATGGTATTTGTTGGTAGTATCTATTAACATTTAAGGTAGGTTGTTTGTTTGTTTTGAGATAGGGTCTTGCTATATAGCCCAGGCTGGCCTCAAACTCTTAAATCTTCCTGCCTCAGCCTCCAAAGAGCTGGGATTACAGGCCTGCACCACCATGTCTAGTTTAATATGTATAGCTTTTTACAACTTGATCAATAGTTCATATATTATCAAAGTCAGACATTTTTATTATATTCCTTATCAAATTGAAATGTTGAAGGGAGTTCCAGTGTGGCTCAGAGTGATAAACTCCTGTAGTGCCTAAACAAAATTATTTCATTTTTCACAGTTAAAATGTTCTTCTCACCTCACTGTGTAAATCTTCATAAATAATTACACACAGTCTAAAAAACCCTTAAAACATATAGGAGGAAAGATATCTAAGCACATTTCGTTAATGGTCCTCTTCTTAGTTTATGTCACCTGAAAGTAGAGCCTGAGAAAAGCACTTAAGTGTATGTAGGTCATTTGTGTGTGTAGCTCTCAGAATGGAGGACAGGGACAACAAAAGAGAGAAAATTAGTATGAAGGTGTATTATTAAGATTGCTTCTTTAAATCGTTAACTAATAGAACTGAGATTATTTATTAAATTGTCCATTCCCTTCTAGTCTAGAATTTTTTCCAGGGACGTTGACTACCCTCTGGGCTGTGTTTTCCTATGGAAAAGCACACTCCCCAAATGTTAGAGCAGCAAGCAGTCCAAGGTGCATGGCTCATGCTTGAGCTCACTTAGAACTATCTAATGCAGCTATGGATGATGTCAGAAGCAGAAAAGGGGGTGTAATGGCAGGGCAAAAGAGGTGTTTGCTGCTGTCTACCCTTTGACTGTCTACCCTATGCAGAACTGCTGAATTTCTATATTAAGTCTACTCTGTGACTTCAAGGTGTTCAAGATGATGAACACCCAGAGTGTTTCTAAAAGACTATCCAGAAAGATTAGTGAGACAAACTACAGTTCCTATTGCTGCAACTGAACCCCAGGCCCAAAGTGATATCCATCTTCTCCTTCCTGCACCACCCGTTTTAAATTTCTTTTGCTCCATGCCAGAAATTCAGCTGGTTTAGGTTGCCTTCTCTTCCCTTAGTATGTAGGGCCTTGATTAATTTGCCCTTGTTAGGCCGCAATTGTCACAATACATTTCCAGTCACACATTTTGTGAATTGGTACACTGCATATAACACATCCTGGAGAATAGTCTTTCATCTCTGTGAGTGCCTAATCTGAGCCTGTAATAGACCACTTCATTATTCTATTAGATTGATTTCTTCTGGATAATGCTGTATATGGCAGGATCAATGGAACCAATAATAATTGTTGCTCTTCATTTACTACAAAATTGCCCCCATATCTGAGGCAGGGTAATGTGGGATACCATGCTGGTAATAGGCATTAGGCACCCTGTAGGCTTTCAGCTAGTAATGCTGGCAGAAGTACTGGTGGAAGGGAAAGAAAGCCGACAGTAAGAGTAAGAATTAATTATAATAGGAAAGAATAACCTCCTCATCCAAGATGGAAGGAATTTAATGCAAATAACTGGCTACCAAATGGTTAATCTCTTCAAGGAAATTCTACCAAATCATTGATTGGTCTCTGGTACTTACAGGTTTGATAGTTAACAGTGATAGTAACGGGGTTACACTTAAAGAGAAGAAGTTCAAGCTTTTGAGCCTACTTATAACCTCCATCTATCTCTGCTACCCTGGTTATTTTTATTCATGGGCTTATTACATAAGCTAAGCATGATCACAGATAGGCTGGCTGATACCAACCAAAGGAATCACCCTGTCTGCTGAATCTTTGCTTCTTTAATGAGTGAGTGATCTCTTATTGGCATTTACTGTGGTTTGGATGTGATTTGAATGTGTATGCCAAAGGTTCACATTCTGGGAGCTTGGTCCTCAGTGTGGTGGTGTGAAAGTGGTGGAACCTTTAAAAGGTGTGGCCTAGTGGAAGGTGGTTAGGTCATAAGGGCCTTGCCATCAAAAGAAACTAATACCGGTCTCAAAGAGGGAATTTGTTCTTGCAAGAGTGAGTTGTTATGAAGCCAGGCCACCACATACTCTTGGGCCCTTCTCACAGCTGGTTCTCCATTATGTGATGCAAAGCCAGGGGGTGAGGGGAGCGGGGAACTTGCCAGACACTAGTGCTAGACTCTTGAACCTCAAGAACTGTGAGCTCAATAAAATTTCTTTATAAAGCACTCAGCCTCGAATGTTTTGCTATAGCAACACAAAATAGACTAACAGAATTCCATCATGCAAAAACCTTCACACTTTGTGCATATTCTTATGGTTTTATTCACCTGCCTCATTCTCAGATCTATTTTTCTCTAATCCAGTCTTGCTTCTTCCATATCCCTGACCAGCCAAGCAAGTTATCAAGATTAAAAAAAAGAAAAAAAAATCTGTGTTGAAGGCCCATTGTGGTGGCACACTTCTGTAATCCCAGCAACTCGGGAAGCTGATGCAGCTTCCTGTATCACAGGTTTGAGGCCAAAGGCAGCCTGCGTAACTTAGTAAAACCTTGATTTAAAGAATAAAACTTGGGCTGAGTATGCAGCCCAATGGAAGAACATTTGCAAAGCATGTGTAAGACCCCAGGTTCAACCCCTAAGTACTGCCAAAGAAAACAAAAATCTGTTTATTTTCAGTTTGGGCCATGTCTTTATCTACAAGGTAATACAGGTCTGTTATCTGAAGTTCTTTCCATCAGGGTAATTTTTTCCTTACTGCTAATCCTTCAGGTCTGAAGATTGCCTCTGACAGAAGCAACAGTGTAGCAGACACCCATTTTTGTCTCACACTGACATCAAGCTGGTCAATGTGTGAAAAAGGTCTATTTTTTCCTCCTGTCAGCTAGTGTGCCAATCCAAAAAAAAAAAAAAAAAAAAAAAAAAGGATAGCTTCAGTTCTTCACTTCTTCCAATCTCTGTGCCTTTTGCCTTATAATTTTGCATTGTCCTCTCATTCTGGCTAGAGCATTCTGCTTCAGCTTCAGACTGAACTTAGCCCTATGACTTGTCTTGAAGCAATGACATGTTAGCAAATGTTAGCCTTTGCTTGGATCACCTCATTGATTTTGCCTGTTTTTCTTCTGTTACTGACCTAAGAACCTAAGATATCCAGTTTTATGGAGAGACTGAGATAGTCTAACAGAGGATCAAAGAGTTATAGAGCAGAGCTGAATTGATCCATTCACCCACCAGCCAACCCAAACCACGAGCAAGATCAGAAAACCTGCCTAGCCAATTCCCAGCTGGCCCTGGATGTGTGAGTAAGAAATGCTCATTGATTGTATTAAACATTTTTGATTATTATACAGCATTATGACAGCACTCAATACCTGATACAGCTGACCATAAGGAATTCCTGTGAGATCATAGAAATAAGTTGAAAGAGAAGCATTTGTGCAAGAGAGGTAAAAATGATAGGCCACTTGTCCATACAATTTACCTGTGTCTTATGGACTTGCTCAGGCTTCATCCCAAATATATCATTTCTACAAATGATGGATTGCTACTGTGACTGTGGGATCTTATGATTTGGTGTATCAAGTAATACCCAGGTCATAATGGGCAGCTCCAGCTAATCACTTGGCAGCATATATAGTCAGATTCTCAGTTTCTCTTGGGCACAGAAGCATGCCAGGGTTGCTTTTCAAATAATGAGAAGGTTACTCCAGAACCAAAAAGTCTGTCCTATTTTCATTAAGGCTTGGCAGAGATGCTATGTTGTATTCATACCTACCACGGGTATCTCTTGGATCAGTGGATAATCTGAGTCATCTAGTCTGAGGAGGAGCGCATCTTATATCAGGACCTTAGCCTGCAGCAGAACCCTTTCTTGGTCTGGGACCCACTTGGACCTGGAAGCCTTCCAAGTCATCCCACAAATGGGTTAGAGCAGTACTCCTAAGAAAGCATATGATGTTTTCAAAAATATCCTCATCATTTTGTGTCTCTTTCTCACCAGTAGAAGATGCAAATTCAATAACTTGTCCTTAAATTTGAAGGGGATGCCCCAGCATCTTCGAGACTATTGGACCCCTAAAATCTGTAGGGACCTTAGTCTTCCATCTTTAGCTCTTGTGCATCTTACAGAGCGCTAGATACCTTTTCCAGCTCCTGTTCAACAGATACATGCTGTTATCTATATACATAACCAGCCCAAGATTGTGTGGGAATGTCAAGATGAACAAAATCCCTGCAGATTACAATGTGTGTCTGTGTGTGTGTATGAGAGAGAAGGCGGGGAGGAGAACTTGAATACAGGAGAATTGTCAGATTACTCCCTATTGCCATCCTTTTCACATAAATATAAACACTTTGATGTTCTTAATGATTGAACGACGTTTGCCAGATCCATAGCCACATACCATGCAGAGGCTGTGTTGATATGTTCCAGGGAAGCTACCATATCTGGTATGGCAGCTGTAATTGTCATTGTCATTTGGTTTAGTTCATCATAGTCCCTTGTCTTCCATCATGGACCATGTAGTTTTAGCAGGGACCACACAGGTGAATGCAAAGCAAACCACCTCTTCCTCCTTTAAGTCTTTGAAAGGGGTAGTAGTCTCTGAAACCCCACTCAGAGTGCAATTTGTGTCTGGTTTACTATCTTGGTTGGGATGTTGTTTTGTTGTTAGGTGCCATCCAATCGGAATCCGACTCATAGTGACCCTACATACAACAGGGGAAACACTATTGTCAGTGCTTCTCTGCTGTTCATAGGGTTTTCAATGGTGGATTGAATTTTGGGAGTGAGTTGCCGGGTCCTTCTCTCAAGCCTACAGCACCTAGTGTTCCCAGGCGGTCTCCCATCCAAGTACTAACCAGGCCAGACCCTGCTTACCTTCCAAGATCTGACAGGATCAGATGACAAAGGGCTACAGCTACAGGCTTGGTTGGGATAGTGAAGTGCGTTTTTAGGAATTTGCACTGGATACTCCCCACCATAGTAGATTTTACTCTACACATTAGGGAACCAGTGTGAATCTGCTAAGAGTATTTATGTCAGGTGTGCATAATACTCCTGGGAGCTAACCACACACTCCCCTCTGGACAAGTAGAAATCATTGTGAGATGGACTAGAGCCAAGACTCTTTACTACCTGGAGTCCATAAGTCCCACACTAATTAAGGAACAATGGTGACATTTTTGGGTCATAATTATCACTCCACCCTATGAAAGGATTGAATATTCTACTTGACCCAGTAAACAGTGACTTTGCTGAGTGGTTTGAGGTCCTTTGAAGGAAGATTGGGTAAATACTACTTGTCTATGCTTATGGTGGCATAGATGGCACTCATTTCAGCTTTGGAGCCACTTTGCCCCTGATGATGGAACACTGCTACCTTCCCCTGCCATTATGGAATCCTGTCATCTCAATTAACACTGGAGCCCAGTGTTACAGCATCACATCTTGCTATGAATCCTGCCTGCAGATAACAGCTGCTCCTGACATTCTTGGAGGTGCTGGGGCCACTTTATTGTCTTAGGAAAGAGAATATTCTCTGAATCCTTCATGGGAAAATAGTAGGTTGGTTCTCTTGACACATTAAGGAAAGGTATCCAGTATATCCACCTCTCTGTGCCTCTGACCTCTTTGCCAAGAATTGATGGGGCAACTCAGCGTCTTTGCCTCATTTAATGTAGGCCATCATCATAACCAAGTCTCCAAAGCCATCCCAACAGCCTATTAACACCACCAGTTGATGTGCCCTTGCCAGAATATTAAATCTTGTTCTGTTTCTTTCTTTCTTTCTTTCTTTAAGTCAAAAAAGTACTCCCATCTCAAAAAACTCTCCTTTATCCAGTCTTTTATTCTGCCTATTTGGTCCAGCAAACTCAAGATCTATTTTCACACATTTTCCATCTTACTAACAATACTCAACCAGTTCCTGAAATGCTTTCAGTAAATAAGTTATTTCTTCCCAGTTCGAGGGCTATATTTTCCCTCTTAACTGAAACTTGATGTTAGTTAAACTTGAAGCAATTGGGGGAGGCAAATCTTAGAAGAATCCTCTTAACGGGCATCCACCTCACATAAACAAAGCATGGCCTCTAGGAATGGAGGAGCTGCCTCTCTTTATTGTGGAAGAAAGAGCTGCTTTCCCAGGCACAGAGAGTTCAGAGGAACCTAGAGAGTCAAGCTCCTGCAGCACGGTCTCCCAGATTTTCCCTTTGCAGGTCTTAGACTTCGACTCCTTTGTTCCTAGGGCCCTGACTTCAGGAGACTGTTGAGATTGCACCTTTCATCTGCTTTACTGCCTCACCATTCTTACAGTTTCACCCTGGGTCTGCTTTACAGCACAGTTGCCCTGTGGCTAGGAATAATAGTCTCTTTAAACACCTGCCAAGCAGGACTTCTGGCTTTCACTGTGTGCCCAAAGTGGATAGTTGGCCGACCTGTGCCTGCCGCTTTCTTTTTTCAAGACATCTAGCCAGTTAACAAACACTAGCCAGTTCTGTGATTCTTTGCCTCCATAACATGCTAGTGACAGAGCTACCAGATAATCCATTGTTTCTCATCCAAATCCAGTGCAGGTGAGATTGGCAGGAATCATCACCATATTGTTCATACTAGCAGTAAGAGTAAATGACCCAGTTCCAGAATCCCATCTGAAGGACCTGCTTTCTAGAATTATTTCTTACACCTACAGTGGACCCTGAGACAAATGCCTGGGTGCAAGTGGTTTATTTATGAAGTAGCTCCAGGAAATGAGGATGAGAGCAGGAAGAACTAGAGAGGGAAAAAAATCCAATACAAGTATGGATTACCAATGCTGCCTTTGTGGGTACTTGGGATTTAATTTCAGGACCAACACCTCCTTAGAAATGAATAGTACTTCCCAGAATTGTCCCCTTGAAGGCCTGGAGACTGGAGCATTTATCCATTGGCCTAGACATATTGACAAGGGGGCATTATTCCTTTATGCTTGTGGAATCTCCTTGCACACAGAAGTAGGGAGCTCCCATGGCCTTGGAAAGACACTGAGTCAGAAAAGTAGAAAAATGGGACACTTCCTTGAAGTGGGTTGCTTCACCAAAAGGTAAGTGTGAAATTGAGTAGATCTCTTCACTGTAGCTATGGCCGAAATCCAAAGCGAGCCTGGGGATGTATTTCATAGTATCACCAGAAGCATCAACTACAGTCAGTGTTGCTTCCAAACCCCAAATTTACCCATGCTTACTTTTATTTAGGCCTGCAGTTGTACTACTGTGGCATCTGATCCCTTCAGATCTCAGAAGCTAGGTAGGGTCAGGCCTGATTAGTAGTTGGATGGGAGACCGCCTAGGAACACCAGGTGCTGTAGGCTTGGGAGAAGGACCCGGCAACCCACTCCCAAAAATCAATCTGCCTTTGAAAACCCTATGAATAGCAGAGAAACATGACAATAGTGTTTTTTCTGTTGTACATAGGGTCGCCATGAGTTGGGTACTGATTCGACAGCACCTATCAACAACCTTTATTTAAAATGTACAATGTTCTTTCTGGATGTAAAGACAAGTTGGATGGTAAGCCACACTCAGGATCTCCAGAAGTTTTTCATGAAAACTTTTAGATTTTAAAAATTTTCCAAGAATGAGAAAAAGTTGTAAACAATAACTAAATCTATATCTTCATTGCCGTTTGTTGTTAGGTGCCATCGAGTCGGTATCCGACTCATAGCAACCCTCTGTACAACAGGGGAAACGCTATTGTCAGTGCTTCTTTGCTGTTCATAGGGTTTTCAATGGCAGATTGATTTTTGGGAGGGGGTTGCTGGGTCCTTCTCCCAAGTCTACAGCTTCTGGTGTTCCCAGGCGGTCTCCCATCCAGGTACTAATCGGGCCCAACCCTGCTTAGCTTCTGAGATCTGAAGGGATCGGATGCCACAGGGCTACAGCTGCAGGCTATATCTTCATAGCCTGTTATAATTATCATACATTTTTAAGTGTTTCCTTTTACACTTGCCTCATAGAGTTTTCTGTGAAACTTTTATATCTGACCCTGAACATCATCCTTATAAAAGAGCAAATTGCGTCCATGTGCTCTTGAAAAAGTTCCAGACAGTTAGTGTTCATTAAAACACTTTCGTTTCTGATCAAGGTCTTCATAGAAACAAGTTTGATTTCCAGAGTTTGTGAAAAACTTGAATTCCCACAGTTTAACTTGTGTTTTAATAGCTGTTGTGACCATGCCAAGATGTCTTCAGAAACATTCACTTTTACCTTCCTTGTTGATTAGATTAATAAATGATTAATCATGTAACAGATTTTGGATAAACACCTTATATGAAGCATTTATCTTCCTTTGGAACATGAGCCATAAAGATTTTATTTGTGACTCTATTTCCTCTTTTCCCCAAACAATATTCCATTAGATGGGCAGCTTATAAATAAATTTGAAAAAAAACCTTCATTTTACAACATCTACAAATAATTTCCTAGGCATCTGTGTATACATATGTTTAAATTGAATAACTATATTGGAACACTTTAAATCACTTTGTATCATAGTTAACATTGCAAGCTTTATTTTGAAAGAAATTTTAAGAACTGGAATAATAACATTTTTAAGTATAGAAGAAATCTTAGCAAGTATCTAATCTAATTGACTCTGTGTGTGTGTGTGTGTGTGTACTAGGGAGTTGAATCCAGAGCCTCAAGCATTCTTTGCAAGCAGTGTACCACTGATCTGTGCCCCCAGCCCATTTTTTACATTTTATTTTGGAACAAGATCCCACTAAGTTACACAGGCTGCCTCTAGCCTCGAATTTGCAATCCTCCCGCCTCCACCTCCCAGGTTGCTGGTATTAGAGACCTGCACCCTGCCCCTGGCTTAATTGGCTAATTTTTATCAATGAATAAATTGAGGCCCAGAGGAGTTGAATGATTTCCCCCAAGAAAGATAAGAAAGAAAAAGAGATTTGTATAAACAAAAATGCTTAATTTCCAAGTGATATGTGAGTCAGACTCGACTCCATGGCACCTAACAACAACATTCGTATATTAAATATCAAGACTTTTAGTTACCCATATTGTCCATGCAAGACATAGCTTATTCCAAAGGGAATAAAATCATTTATTCTGAGCCAAATATGAATGACTACAGCCTGGGAACACAGATGCAGGTTACCTTGAGTGCCTTGTTCCATGTGGAAAAGGTTACATGAATTTTTATAGCCACAGAACAAAAGAATGTCATAAATCAATGCATTTACCAAATTCATTGGTCAAGACATCAGGTACAGCAGGTTACAGCAAAGTAGGGCAACCTCTTTTCTGTTGTTGTTAGGTGCCGTCGAGTTGGTATCCGACTCATAGTGACCCTCATAGGGTTTTCAATGGCTGAGTGCTTCGGGATTGCCTTGGGAGTGGATTACCAGGCCCTTCTCCCATTTTTGCGGTGCTGGAAATTGAACTCTGGACCTCAGAGACTGCAGCACAGCGCTCTACCCACTGAGCTAAATCCCAGCCCACCTCTTTTCTAGGTTGTAAATATTATAGCATTCTTAGTTTTAGGGTTGGTAGAAGTTGGTGATGTGCTAAGTAACACATTCTAAGTTTTACCTAATAGTCACAGGATGTTAGGTCAGATACAGAGGTTGGTAATCAATGGCTGTTAATAGGACTAAAGATAGCCCAAGATAATTTTGACCCTCATTCTGAACCATTCCATCTCTCCACTATCTCAAAGTTCTACTCAATCAGTCTGCAGAATCTTTAACCCAGATGTGGCTTATTTAGAGAACTTTAATTTAAAATATAAAAGCAAAGTACTTCAAATTTCAGTAATATTATTAAAATTTCAGATTGCAATATGCAAAGTGAAGTTGTAAAAGGTTTTCCTTCTGTCTCTTAAGGACAGTTTAACATTGATCTCTCTATTTTTCACTTGCACTGAAATACGTAACCATATGGCAGTAAGGTGAAGCTACTTCTATGTTTTCTCAGGGGCCTCTTAACCATACTGGTTTATACTTTGCTGTACTCTCATTCTAGCTGTAGAAATCAAACCTTCAAACCTTAGAAATGTTGGAGAAACTGGAAGCATAGTTTTTATTCTTTTTTATTTTAACATAAAGTAAAAATTACAGGTTGGATTCATGTGGTTCTAATCTGCACCTGATTTTGTAGCCTCTGGAACTGTTGAAAGGATGTGGATTGGATTCAAGAATATGTGGTATTCCAGATGCATAACTGATTACCACAGTCAAATTAACTAACTCATTCATCAACATCCATTGTTACCTTTTTTTCCTATGTATGTGTGTGGTGAGGGCAATTAAAATGTCCAGCATAAACAAAGTGTATCTAGATAACAAAATAAAAAATATCCCATGGATAAAACTGATGACATAATTCCTTGAAAGACACAAACACAAAATCACTCAAAAATAAATATTCCAAATAGCCTTATATCTACAAAAGTAATTTAATATATAGTTAAACATATTCCCAAAGGAAAACTTGTACACTGACATGACTTCCAGAGTGAATCTTACTAAATATTTAAGAAAGAAATGCTGCCATTTCTACACAAATTTCCAGGAAACTGAATTCCTAAGACAGTCTATAAGACTGGCATTGGTCTGGTACTAAAAACAGACAAAATAATTATGAGAAAAGTAAAGACCAATATCCCTCATAAAAACTAGAGTAAATATTCTTGAAAACTTTTTAGCTAACTTAATCTAGTATATGGGCTGGGATTTAGCTCAGTGGGTAGAGCGCTGTGCTGTAGTCTCTGAGGCTCTGAGTTCAATTCCCAGCGCCACAAAAATGGGAGAAGGGCCTGGCAATCCACTCCCAAGGCAATTCTGAAATAGTCAGCCATTGAAAAACCTATGAGGGTCACTATGAGTCAGATACAGATTCGATGGCACCTAACAACAACAACAATCCAGTATCATTGAAAATATGTAAATATCCAATAAACATATGAAAAAGATACTTATATATCATTAAGAAATGGCTGATTGATTCAGGATATTTTTCAGGAGTGGACTGCCACATCCTTCTCCCATTTTTGCGGTACTGGGGATAAAACCCAGGTCCTTATAAAATGCAGAGTAGGTGCTCTACCAACTGAGCTAAACCCCAGCCCAGAGTGATGTATAGAGAAGCGAATGGAGTGAATCTTTCCATGGATCAGAAGTTTCTATGTTGTTAAGATGTCAAGTTTTGCTAGGTGCAGTGGCGCATGCCTGAAATTCCAGCACTCAAAAGACTGAGGCAGGAGGATTACAAGTTCGAGGCCAGCCTAGGCTACAGGATGAGACTCTATCTTAAAAAAAAAAAAGAAAAGATAGCAAATTTTGCCAAATCAATCTATAGATTCAATGTAATACTACTAAAAATGCAGAAAGTATTTTTATAGAAATCTACAAACATCCTTAAATTTATATGGAAATGCAAAGAAAATAGAATAGCCAGTAAAACTTTGAAAAATAATAAAATTGGAGGACTAAAACTAGATTTCAAGAGTTGCCACAAAGCCATAGCAATCAGAAAGTATGGTATTGACGTAAAGATAGACAAATAGATGAGTGTAACATAATAGGGAGCCTAAAAAGACACCGTGTACATGGTGCTAATTTTCAATGAACATTACAAAGGTGATTCACTGGGGGAAAAAAGGATAGTCATTCAGCAGAGGTGATGGGACAATTAGATATGCATATTTTTTTCAAAAATAATTTTATCCATACATTGAATTTTTACAAAAAATAACTAAAAATGTATCTGAAAGCTAAATGTAAAACCTAACACTAAACAGCTTTTAGGAAAACAAGAGATAATCTTTGTGCCCTCAGTTAGGCAAAGATTTTGTTAAATGCAATACCAAAAACATGATCCATAAACACCAAGTTGATAAATTGGAACACTAAAATTAAACACTTCTCTGGAAGAGACCTTTAAGAGAAAGAAAAAATATGGACTGATAAAAAATGCAAATAAAGTTTCTGACAAAGGACTTACTGCAAATATATGAGCCTTCAAAACTCAATAATAAGAAAAACTCAGCCAGGTACCAAAGTGCACAAAATCCCAGCAATTTGGGAGGCCGAGGCAGGAGCATCGCAAGTTTGTAGCCAGGGGCATCCTGCACAATTTAGCAAGACCCTGCCTCAAATAAAAAGTGAAAAAGTAGCTGGAGGTACAGCTCATGGTAGAGCACTTGCCTACCATGCACAAAGCTCCAGGTTCAAACCCTAGTACTGCAACAACAGCAGCAACCAAAGTCCAACTTAAAAGGTAGACAAAAAATGTAAACAGATACTTCACCAAAGAAGATATGTCAAACAAGCACATAAAATATGCTCGACATTTTTAGTCATTAGGAAAATGTCAGTTGAAACTACAATGAAATACTATTGTATAACTAATAGAATGGCAAAAATCTAAGAGACCAAACACACAACGTATTGGCAAGTATGTGGAGGATTTGAGAGGGAATTTATGTATATGCAAACTTTGGAATATATTTATTTATCAAAGAGTATTCTATATATACATAATAGATGTCCAAATAGAAGAAAAATTAAATGATAGAATACAACAAAATACTAAAAATACGATTCTAGAAAACTCTCTACTTCTATGAGAGTTTCCACAGATGAGTGAGAATATACAGTATTTGTCTTTCTGTGTCTGGCTCATTTCATTTAATGTACTCTAGTTCCATTTGTTGCCACAAATGGCAGGATGTCATTCTTTTTTAATACCTGAATAATATTCCATTGTGTATATATATCACATTTTCTTAATCCACTCATCCATTGATAGACACTTAGTTTGATTCCATATCTTGGCTATAGTGAATAGTGCTGTGATTAACGTGGATGTGCAGATACGTTTTTGATATACTGGTTTCCTTTCCTTTTGATATATACCCAGTAATATGATTGTTATATGATATTTTTAGTTTTAGTTATTTTAGGAACATCCATACTATTTTCCCTAATAGCTGGAAGAATCATCAAAAGATATTAATTATGGAAGCAACATATTTGGATTATATTTCAGAAAGTTAATTTTTTGCTGTATGGAATGATTGGAAAAAAATTAAAAAGACCAGAAGCAGGGGAAGATGACTAATAGATCCAAAAGAGAAATAACAAAGTCTGAATTAAGGCATCACCCTCAGGGATAGAGAGGAGATCAATTTGATAAATGTGAAAAGGTAAATCAACAAAATTTTTTGATGAACTGGATGTGGGATTTGGAGGAGAAAGAAGTCAAGTGTGATACCAAGATTTAAGGCTATAATAATTATGCACCATTTACTAAATTAAAGAGCTCAGAAGGGAACAGATTTAGGTGAAATAATAATTGCATTTGAGACATATAATTTGGAGCACTTGTACACATACCAGTGAAGCTGTTCAGGAGATAAAGCAAATATGGAACTTAAGGGAAAAAATCTGGACTTGAGATATAAATTTGAAAGTATCAGTTTATAGTAAATAGATTAAATGGTGGACATGGATGAGATCATGAAGGAAACTTAAGCTGTCCAAAGAAGGAACTATGGGGAAAACACTTAATTTATGGGGCAAGTGGAAGAAGAGCAGCCCAGGATGAACACTATTAAGACATGTTCAAAATGTGGAGCAGAGGATCTAGTGGAGATGTCACCACAGAAGCCAACATCAGAGAGCAGTCCAAATGGGAGGGAGCAGTCACCATCAACAAATGCCAGGTAGCTGGTGCAGTGGCACCTGCTTATTATCCCAATGATCAGGAGACAGAAGCAAGAGTATCACAGGTTCAAGGCCAGAGGCAGGCTGTTCAGTTTAGTAAGACCTTGTTTCAAGATAAATGAGCAAAAAATGGACTAGGGGTGCTTCTCAGTGGTAGAACTCTTACAAAATATGCATGAGGCCCTAGGTTCAACCCCCTGGTACCACAAAAAAATAAAAAATAAAAATCCAAATTCCAGGTAACACTTATCATTCCTATTTATTACTTGTTTGAATTTTCTGTATGACTTATGCTCTGGGAGAGCATTTATATTTCTCACCATCATGTTCCCAGTTCCAGGTATGGTGCATTGCTCACAGCAGATGCTTAGTAACTATTCTGTTGAATGAACACAGGTTAAAGCTAAAAGAATCCACTGGATTTGGGAAGCAAAAAGATCACTAGTAACCTTGATGAGAAGAATGCCAGGGGGATGATGGAGGTGGAAACTATATAGCAGTGGATTGAATTGTAAATGGGATATGAAAAAAATGGAAAGATGTTTTCAGAGGATTGGTCACAAAGGGTAAAGGATAAAAGCCATAGTTAGAAGTTAAATAGGGTACAAGGGTCATAGGAGGTGTTTGGTCATTAAATCTTTTATTTTTCAAAAGAGAGGAGAAAACTGAACAGGAAAAGGGGAGGGTTGCTGGAAAAAGAATGTTGTAAATGGGGAAGGGGAGAGAGAATC
Source organism: Pedetes capensis (assembly GCA_007922755.1). NCBI lineage: Eukaryota > Metazoa > Chordata > Mammalia > Rodentia > Pedetidae > Pedetes > Pedetes capensis. Next base: position 19,791 of record VMDO01003461.1, on the reverse strand, counting down.
CACAGCTTAGGTGGGGAAAGAACATAAACATGGAAAATAGTTGCATAAAAATTTGAAAATTAAGAAGAGCTGAGCACAGTGGCACATACCTGTAATCCAGCTACTGGAGAGTCTGAGGCAGGAGAATAGCAATTTTCAGGCCAGCCTGGGCTACACAATGTCTTTAAACAAACAAAAAGGGTTGAGAATAGAAACAACTATTCAAAAACTCCTGTCAGTCATTGCATGATTAATTGTCAAACAATTGATGGATCAAAAGTGTTCAGTGGTCAGAAAAGGGTGATACCCCTTGCAAGTGTCTGGGAACGTTCTCCATATGCTATGGGTCTTAAAGTTTGTGTTAGGTGGAGAAGATAAAGAAGCAGATAGGGTGAATTCTAGGTAAAATGGCCACAGAAGTAGTACTTTGTCATGAAAAAAAATTTCTAGATTCTGTTCACGCTATGCTTCAAATTGATCAAATGTGAAAAACTTTAGCCATTATTTTTTTTTACATATACTTTTCTGTCCCTGTCTGCTTCTCCTCACCCTCTGTTACATACATTAGGCTACTTGATGCTCTTCACCTCTCACTGATGCTGTATGCATTTTCCCCCATGTTTTGGTTTTTGAATTTCAGTTCAGATAGTTTAACTGTGCACAAGCTAGGGAAGTGCTCTACCATCAGCTTACATCCCCAGCTTGAATAGTTTCTGTGGTGGTCTTCAAGTCCACTGATCTTTTCTTCTTTCAGTGTCTAAACTGTTGTTTATCCCAGCTGTATCTGCAACACTTTTCAATTTGGGTCTCTTTAGATAGCTGCTATGTCTCTTCTTGCCATGCTATGTTTTCTTCTGACTTTTTAAACACACGGGCTATATTTTTGATAGCTGTTTTGATATCTTTGCCAATTCTGTTATCTGTGTCACTTCTGAGTTAGCGTCTGTTGATTTTTCTCATCATGGGTCTTTTATTCCTGCTTGTATTCATTCTGGTAATTTTTTATTTAATGTCAGACATTGTAAATTTACTGCTTTATGGGTGCTGTGTATGTTTTTAATCCTTTAAATATTTTTGGTCTTTGCACTGGAATGCAGTTAAATTACTTAGAAATAATTAGATGTTTTTGAGGTTTCCTCTTAAATTCTGTGGGTGCAAAACATCCTTTAGACTAGAGATAATTTGACACTACTATTGAGGCAATACCCTTCTGAAGGCTCTATTCAGTTCCTTATATGTTGGGATGTCTGTCTTCCTTTCTGGCTCATGGGAGCATAAAGTATTCCTAGCATTGTGTGTGCCAAGATTTGCCCCACTGCTCCTCTCCAGTGGTTTCTTTTCTGGCTTTAGGAATTTCCTCGAACCCAAGCACTGACTACCATTGAGCAAAAGTCTCAAAGGAACCCTCTACAAGTACCTGGAGCTCTCTCTCATTACAGGTTCCTTCTCTCAAGGATTCTGTGCCCCTGACTTCTTCGCCTTTGTCTCTCCAAACTTTGAACTCTGTCTCCTCACCTCAGGGAGATTACCAAACTGTCCTGTCCCCTTCCCCATTCAATGTCCTGGAAACCTGAGGGGATTCATAGGCTCTTTTAGGGGATAGGAGAGATCTTTGTCCTACACTGCCTATTTTCCAATGTCTGAAAACCATTGTTTCAAAGACCTTGACAAGTTTTTTTAGTGTTTTAAAGAAGGACGATAAATGTCATCCTGCTCACTCCATCATGCTTCAACTTTAGTTAACCTCTTAATTAGAGTGTGAATGTCTTGAAATTAAGCCAGCACCTGGAATAGAGCTTGGCACACTGAAGACATTCAATAAATATGCTTTGAATGAACTAAGGACCCATTTCCTCCCAATATTATCGCCAGTGAACTTTTTCCTTTTAATTATAACTATTTCCCTAATGTACCATGAATATTATCAATTCTGATTGTCTCTTCTGTAATATTGACTCTTTTCTAACTATCTTGGCATGATGTTACTATGAGTTAGGTCTGACTCAACAGCACCTGATAACAACAATAGCAACAACAACAACTACAACAGCAACATATCATTTCTAAAACATGAACCATAGGTGCTTGTGGTTAACTTAACCTACTGATATCTTTTTGAGTAGAATCTCCAATCAGCTATGTACCCATCAAATGGTAGTCTAATTCAGTAGCCTAAATTTTCCCTAGAGGAAATGCTTCATCTGTCCCAGCTGCCAATGTAATTTAATATGGCCCTGATCTAACTCTATAATTTAGGGCCTGAAGACCAGAACATACTAGGGAATGGTTGGTATTGGCACACTGACACACTCTTCTCCCTCTGTCTCTCTCTCTCTCTTTCCCTCCTCCCTCCCTCTCTCCTCTCCCTCTCTCCCTCTGTCCCTCTTTCCCTCTCCCTTTCCCTTTCTCCTTGTTACTAAGAAGTTGAAGTTAGGGCTTCACACATGCTTTGCAAGTGCTCTACCACTAACCTATACCCCCAGCCCATTTTTTACTGTTGAGTTTGAGTCAGCATCTTGCTAAGTTATGCAAGCTGCCTCTGACCTCGAACTTGCAACCCTCTGGCCTCAGCCTCCCAAGTTGCCTGGATTAGAGGTATGTGCTGCCATGCTCAGCTTGACTCTGTCTCTTCTGTGTGACCAAGCTACCTGCTAAAAATGTCTTGGGTGAAATACTCCCTTAAGCCAGATCCTCTTTTACAAGAAGTAAATTCAGTTCAAAGTTAATAACTATTTTAGCATACTGTGGGCATTTGGTCTCCCTTCATCATGTTTACAGCTCATCTTTCATCCCAGTTAGTACATTTGCCCCTCTGAAAACCAGAATAACCTGGACTAGATTGGAATGATATATATCATTCTAGCACTAAGAGGAAAAATAAATAAATTTTTTCACTAAAAAATCAGATGTAGAATTAAGTGGAAACACTTTTTAAAGTGAAAACTAATTTTACTTAACTACATTTTCTTAATATCCTCCCCAAATTAAAGTGGAATTAATAATAAGAATGCCACTTACAAGCCTTGGCATAAATGACTTATCCCTGCTACTTTTAAAGGGAGCATTTCCTAACTTATTGCCCTTTCTCTAAATTCATTGTTCACTTTGGAGTAATGAATCTAGATCCTTAAGAGCTAGAAGATACTGGCATCACTTAAGCAACTTACATGATAGTGTTTAGACGTCTAGGAGTTATCACTAGCAAGATAAAGCCTGATAGGATGGCATGCTTGAGCCTGACACCATAGCACTCACCTATAATCCCAGTGACTCAGAGGCTAAGGAAGGAGGACTGTGAGTTTGAGGCCAGAGACAGCCTGGGTAACATAGCAGATCTTATCTCAAAAGAAAAAATAAAGGGGCTAGGGTAGGGGTACAGCTCAGTGATAGAGCACTTGCCTAGCATACCCGAGGCCCTGGATTCAAACCCCAGTATTGAAAAAAAAGATGTATTTGGAAAGTTTTAGGATATGGTTTTTTTTTTCCTTTGATGAAAACAGTAACAGGCCTGTTTATTTAGACTCACTGTCAAGTCAAAGATGAAACACATGACTCATTTTTCTATTCTGAGATGTGTTAATACCTGAATATTTTCTTCTAAGCAGATGATCGAGTCCAATATATTTCTCATGCAGACTGACCTCGTAGCAAGCGTACATTTCTAGACGTACTTGCCTCTATTCAACCTTCTCTATTTGGACAGTTGAAACTGAATAGGAAGGAAAGGGATCTCATAGAGTTCCTGTCCTTAAAGTAAAAGAATTTATTTTTCAACTTGATGGGATACACAGCCCACGCAGGCCAATAAAGCAACAATAGTAGTAGCAACCCAAAACTCTGTGGAGTTAATTTATTACGCAGAAATTTACTTTGATTTTACAGATGCAAAAGTGTAGCGACCTCTTGAGCACAAAACTTTCAAGGTGCAGGTGATGTCATTGCTAACATTGGGATGCAAGGGCTGAGTTGAATTTATGCTTCTCTCTTTTTATTTGTACTAACAATTATAATTTGAGGGCAGAGCTTTTCACTGTTGACTGTAATCATTTAGGCCAAGAGATTTCAGTCAACAAGGTTACAACATTCAGTGCAGAGGAAAAAAATGGGACAAATCAAAGTCAAAATAAGTTTCTCCTCCTGGAGCTATTACAGGAGAGGGAACAACTTGTTCACGAACTGCACTGATGAAGTCATTTTTGTTGTACCAATATGAAAGGTTTACCATGAGAATCTTTCAGATTCATCTTGCTCTGCAATATAATGCTGGTGACAGGTATTTAAGAACTGCTTGTTCTTCCAAAAGGTTCACTGTCTACTGAGTACTATCAGAGTGTCCGTATACATAAACTGCTCCCAACTGCTTTGAAGCACAACAGACTCTCCGTGTAGCAGGCACGCCTCAGGTTGTAACTCTCCCCCTTGGATTTCATAGTCATAATTTAACTTTTGACATTTTTTTTGCCTGCTTACACTTCAAAGACAGTGAATAAGCCTGTGCTTTTTTAAAAAACAGAAACCACTTTTATTTAAAAACAAACTTACTTGCTTCCTAAATGCAAAGAGCCTTGCAAAACATAGTAAAATACTTTACACGATGTCTCAGATCCTTGCTTAAGTTTATTTTCATTGTATAATCAGTTCCATTTGGTGGAGAATCCTTGAGACTATTTCGCATTCTGTTAAAGGCTAACATACACCCAATTTGTAGCATCATAGAAGTTTGTTGGTGTGAAGCAGGAAGGTTCATAAAATTAGGGCAAATTAAGCTAAAGGTCAGTGTGAAGATCAAACATTATAATTTCTACTAACCCACGGGAAAAAAAAAAAAAAAGGAATTGGTAGACCAGCAGTTGAATCCAGGAAGGCCCATTCTGAACAGTTACTTGCTGTTCACCAATGTGAAATCATAATGATCCTTCAAGTCATGTTTTTTGAGAATTTGCAATTGTTATTTGGTGCGTTAATAGATATACTGGCTCCAAGCTCTTTGCAGGAGAGCAATGTTTTGCAATAACCTCTTCTTTAGAAAGGGTGAGTCTACTTGAACATGTCGGACAATAACTTGCCTGGTACGAAGTTATTAATATGAGACCTTTTCCCTTCTCTGTCTTTCTTACTTTTTAATGGCACCACAAAATGAACCCTTTCGATTTTTTTAGTTTCACTAATTTTTACAATATGCAAACTGTACAGAACACCATGGCCATTAAAACAAGCCTGCAGTTGCTCTTATCTCCATGGAAACATTGAAATACAGATAAACAACCCCAGACAATAGATAAGAATGCATTAACCTGTTTATTACAGTTTGAATGTTTTTCTAGTGCACATGTTTGGCAAGCTCACTATAAGGACAAATAAGTCAGAACCAAAGGAGGCAGAATTATTTTATTATTGCAATAGAAAATAACATGGCGTTTCTGTAGCAGTTCTGTCCAATAAAATGAAAACATAAGCCATATAAATTATTTCAAATTTAGTAGCAGCACAATTATTAAAGAGTAAAAAGAAATATTTGAAGTTTATCTTAATACTACATTTCATTTAACCCAGTAAATCTAAAACAGTATTTCAACATGTAACCAGTACAAAAAGTATTAGTGAGATATTTGACAGTACTTTTCTCATACTGTCTTGAAATCTAGTGGGTTTTTGTTTGCTTTTGTTTTTTGATATTTTTGTTTTCTGTTTTTAAATTAGTTGTTTCTTTTTTAAAAAAAATTCCCCTTTTATTAGTAAATGATGATGGGGTACGGAGTAATACAGCATTGGCTTTTTCCATTATGCCTCCTTTACATCACTTCTGGCAACACTTTCATCCACCCACAAAGTTTATGGAGCCTTATGGCTAATACATAGTAAAACTCAAATGCTTATTTGGGTTATATTCCCCTATTTTTCCAATGTACTCTAAATTAGTCATTTCTTTAGTTAGTGTACAACTTAATGGGTTTCATTATGACATTTCCATACATGCATCTCATTGTACATTGCACATGTTCACCTCTTCCATTGCCTTCTCATGACCCCCCTCCCCCTGCTGAGTCCCTTCCTCCCCACCAATGGTCCCACTTCTGCTTGTATGTCTTATCAATAGATAGATGTTGTTGTTGTTAGGTGCTGTTAAATTGTGTCTGACTCATAAGGTTTTCAATGGCTGATTGTTTTGGAATTGCCTCAGGAGTGGATTGCCATGTCCTTCTCCCATAATAGAGAGATATAGACATACTATAGATAGAGATACAGATATATTTTAAATCCAGATTTTGCCTTTGGGAGCAAAATATGTATGAAATCTGATGTGTTTTTTACACTCACAGCAAATCTGATCTTGGGCTACGTGTGGCTAGTGGCTACCATGCTGGATAGAGCAATTCTACAGGGTAGCACATATTTGTTCTACTTAAAAAAAAGAAATAGAGTCTTTTCCATGGAGAGTCCTTGCAGTTTTCCCCCTGATCTTGTTTAGAATATATTCAGACTCCCCCCCTCTGGACCCTAGGGCCTGGCATGTTCCTGTTCAGAATTATGCCTCAGGTGCTGTGCATATTATAAAGAAGCAGGCCCACTAGAACCTGGTGATATTTTGCTTCCTTGTCTTCTATATTAACATTGTGCCCCAAGCCAAAAGTGAATCTTGGCCACTAGCTACAGTATTAATTTAGAACCTTTCCTAATTCAAGACCTCTGGCCCAGGAACCTATTTCTGCAGCTTATTTGAACCCAAGAAGAAGCCCTTGCAATTCTTATGGGCCAAAATCTATTGTAACCTGCACAGCTTAACAAGAAGCACACGTCACTTAGTGCCTATTATAGGCTATGCATGGCTCAGTTAGAACCTCATTTGTTCAGTCCTTGTTTGCTTTCAACAGCATTTCAGTAGTATCCACCTAGTTACCTGATTGCATGGTATCTCCCCTACATTCTTTCCACATGTACTGTGGCCACACGGAGGTAATTTTTTCCATCGCGTGACCTTATCATATCATTTTTATCATTCCAGGTTTATATAAAGTTTCTTTTGTTTAGAAAGCACTTTTTTCCCCTTGTGTCCTGTTGATTCATGTCAAAATCCTACTCATCTGTTCTATACGTTGCAATATAGTGTCCCAGCTTCCCTAGTTATTCTACAGGGAGTTGCCTGCTAATTCTTTTGTTGTTGTTGTTGTTGTTTCTGAAGTACTTAAGGGTTGAGCCTAGGGATTCATGCATTCTAAGTGAGTGCATTACCACTGAGCTACAGCGCCAGCCCCTTTCTTATTGTTTATTTTGAGACAGAGTCTTGCTAAACTACACAGGCTGCTTCTGGCCTAGAACTTGAAATCCTCCTGTCATAGCCTCCTAAGTCACTGGGATTATAGACATGTGCCATGGCACCTGGCTACACCTTTACCTGTAATGAGAGGAGCTACAACTACATCCATGAGCAAGTCCAATAACCCTCAGACTTCAAATAGCACTAATACTCCAGTCGTATCAAAAGTAATATCTAAGGAAAAACAACTAAAAGTTTTCTTTTCAAAGTTCACTTGAAAGCTGTTTGAAAAGGAGAACTAATAATGTTTTAATAGAGTCCTGTCAAGAAGGGATTAGAAATAAGACGTGGACCTTTTAGCTCCTTTTTGTGGTCTAGTATCTACATAAGCACTCAATTTGTGAATGCTCATTACCCCGTTAGTATTTTTCAGTGCATTCCCCATTAATCCTTTTTACAGCAGAGCTATCAAAAATTCACTCTCATACCTCAGCCTATCTTAAACACATCACCATTTCTCTAAAACTTGTTCTTTTGGACTCTGTGAGTTCTGGAAAGGACATTATTTGGAGGCATGCGCAACGTGTCCTTCTACATTGCTCCTGACAGCAAATAAATGACCAAGTTTTCTTTTGCTACCTCTACAGCCTCTGTGACAATTGCTCCTCACTGATGTTCCCACTGCCAGCATTCTAGTTCAGGCCCATGTTACCTTTCAGAATCACCTCCAGCCATGTTTCCCTTCCATTCTTAAATTCCAACATCTACCAATGTAATCTTTTAAAAGCTCAGCTCTACGTATGTTACTTCCCAGCAAAAAAACCTTTCAATTCTTCCCCATCACCTAATAAACAAAGTCCAAATTCTTCAGCCTGACATTCAAGGCCCACCCATGTCCTGACCCCAATGTAACATCATTATATGATCTCTTCCTACTCCCTACATGAACTCCAGCCAAAATGTACTAATCACCTCCCAAAAAAGAATGTCCATTCCAGCATCTGGGTCTTGTCTCTGTAGTGTTCTTGATTCTTCTTATTTCCCTAACTCCTTGCTGATTGAAATATGGCCCCCTTCAAGACCCACTTAAAACTTCCATGAAGTCTTTCTGGACTTTCCAGCAGGAAATAGTGTTTGGTTCTTACTTTATTCATATATCTATTGTGACCCTGGTTGTAGTTTACATTGTAAGCTCACTTGTGTGTGTTGTGTGTCAATATCTTGTCAATGCTGAGATTATAAAGTTCATTTCATTACTTCAATAAATACTTATTAAGCACCTATGCTGTGCTAGGAGAAGGACCTGGTAACCTACTCCTCCCTCCCTCCCGCCAAAAAACAATCAGCCATTGAAAACCCTATGAATAGCAGAGAAGCCCTGACAATAGTGTTTTACCTATTGTACATAGGGTTGCTATGAGTCAGACACCAACTCAAGGGCACCTAACAACAACAACAACATGATGTGCTAGTGCAATGCAGAAAATAATGATCAAAACATAGAGAATATTCATTTTAGAGGGCCATTCTATAGTGCCTACCACTTACCTTATAAGCCCTTGGCGATTATATGTTGAATATATGACTGAATTCCTAATTTGTCTGAAAAACAAATATCCAACACATTTTATTTGCAGAAAGGAAAAGTAAGAAAGGCTTCAGCAGCAGAACTAGGAGTTCACAACAGAGATGCATGTGACTCTTACTCTACTCAGCCACAGACACCTGGGCAAGCCCTCACACAGACAGAGCCCTCTGCTCTCAGTTTACATCCATTTCTACCAATAATAATCAACAACCACAGTGAACTGGGGCCTCTGATTTCTGAACATATTTCATCTGAGAAGCAGCAATTTAGGGGCAGGGAATAGAAATGGCTTAGTCAGTTACACAGGCATCAGTGATGTTGACGGCAGCAAGGGATGACCCAAAAAAGCTAACAAAACAAAACAATAATAAAAACACAGCAATCTGAAGCCATTTAGAATAGGGACAAACAGTTCTGCATACTTCAGAAGGTCCTGAGGGCTTCTCAGGGTTGTAGCTCAACACCACTTTTAATGACAATCCCAAGTCATTTAGCTGGATTATATTTATACTACACTATTTTAGAACGCAGGGAAGAGTAACATATTGGAAATGTTTCCATCCAGGATAATTAAAACTTTTGGTGTTTGAAAGGATAAATCCTCAGCCATCTATTAAACTCACTTATCCAGAACAACTCTCCTCCCCCCCGCCCCACAACCTCGGGAGCCAAGGTTTTATTGTACATCCTTGTATTACTTGATTCATTTGCCTTAGAACATTCGTTGGCTCCAAGCATTTGGTTCAATTTTCATTCAGTAAGTTATATTTCCGTTTTGCTTGCACAATACTCTAAGAGGGCTAATGGAGAACACAAAAGATTTGAAAAGCTAAAGCTCTGTCTTGTCCTGGGGATGCTCAAGATATAACTGAAAAGATAATACCTACATCCTTGAATGAACATAAGGATACCATGGAATGAGATGCAGATAAGTGCATGGTTAAACACTGTTAGTGATGGACAGTGTGGGCAAGGCCCTGGGCGAATCAGCAAAGAGTTCTCAACTAGAAGTAGAAGAGGTGGTAGGGAGGATTCGTTTGGGGTAAAGAAAATGCTGTGGGAATGGTATACACTAGAGGCAAGAAAAAGCAAGCTGTGTTCAGACAATGGTAAAGAGTCATCCTGGCAGAGTTGGGCTGAGGGACCATGCTTGGCAATAAGAAGAGATACATTTGGAGTATTTCCACAGTTTTATACCAATTTCTGTGGCTTTCTAAGGTCATTTCTTAGTCTACTCAGGCTACCATAAAAAAGAAAAATCCCATACACTGGGTTGCTTAAATAATAGAAATTTATTTCTCACATTTTGGAGGCAAAGAAGTCCAAAGTCAAGGTACTGACCTATTTGGCTTCTGATTTTCAGATGACAGCTTTCTCCCTGTGTCTTCACACAACAAGGAGAGAAAGTAAGCGCTCTTATATCTAAACCATTTATGAAGGCCCCACTCTCATGACCTCATCTAACCCCAATTGCATCCCAAAGGCCCCATCTCCAAATACCATTACTTTGAAAGGTTAGGGCTTCAGCCTGTCAATTTTAGGGAAACAGCAATAATTACTCTGTAACTGACCCTATAAATGTAAGTCCCCACATTTTTTGGAAAACCCCAAAGTCAAGTTTAATGTACAGATTGCTACCGTCTTCGATCATATCATAGATTTGGCTAGAGAGTTTATGTGACAGTAAGTTGCAGGATACAAAGCTGACTCGATTTGCTGCCTCTTCATAGAGTGCTGCTCTGCACACACGGAGGCCCTGGGTTTGATCTCCAGAACCATGAAACCAGGAGAAAGACTTGGCAAACCATTCCCCAAACAATCCCCACCCCTGCAAAAAACAGCCATTGGAAACCCTATGAGGGTCACTATGAGTCAGACCCGACTCAGCAACACCTAACAACAACAACAGCATATTTATTTTACAGGTAAAAGCATAGCAAATGTAAAGGTCTCCTTTGGCTAGAAGCTCAGGAGAATCTTACTTCTAGAAATCACCACCTAGTGTGTAGATGAGGCTGAAGCTTCCGGTGATGGTTAACAGAGTCATGGGTAATTGAGTGTGAACATAAGCACTTTCTAGAGCTTGTTAACTGGTAAGGACTGGAGATTTATTAGCCTGTTAATAGAAGGTTCTAATAGCTGGGCATTTACCTTTCTCACTAGACTGACTATAAGATCTGAGAGGATGAGGTAAGTGCTTTCCCTAGCGTCTTAGCCCAGTATCTACCAGCAATATAGGATTTAGTGTTCAATGAACAACTGAATAAACATTTGAATGCAAAACAAGTTTATTTATTAACACTGGACTACTGTACAATCATATATTTCTCAAAATAAACTTGGTCTGAATTGGCTGGGATCCCTGTGATTGGTGGATCATGTTCTTTTTTTCAACAAACTAAAAACAAACCACAAAATAAGGGATTTGAAAGTCATTCTTTCATGGATGTGTTCATTGTAAATCCAATACACATATCCTGTTGAACTGGCTGCTGTGTATAATTGAGAGCCAATTTCAATGTTCACATGACAATGAAAATTGCAAGCTTAAATTTATTAATATGTTGCCTTGGCAGAACACCAGGCCTCTTAATAGCAGAATATGAAGAGAAAGGATATTAGTCTCTAAAGACTTGAGTTTGATTTTGAAAGTAAACTTATGTTCTTAAAAAGATCATTCATAAGCTGTAACTGTGGAACTATAAAGCTGTTTAAGTGAAAAATAATTCAAAGGACAGAATCCAGCAAAATTTAGTATGGTGTTTTGTTGGAGCTTGTGTTGAAGGACGGCCCAAGGATCAAAATATTGATGTACTCTATGGTCCACCTGAGCAATTCAACTCCTTAATAGTTGCTAACCCACTGTCAGATAACTCCTTATCAAGACAAACATGACAAATAATTTGCCAGGAATGAAACAGAAGCACTACATATTTGACCAGATGGACCCCAGAAAAGAAGATTTTATTTCTGGTAACCATGGCTGCCATATATCTGCTATGGCTGTCATACCAGGTATCTTTCCAGCACTGTCAAGTGCCATGTAGATGTTGTTGTTGTTGTTGTTGGGTGCTATAGAGTTGAGTCTGACTCATAGCGATCCTATGTACAATAGAATGCAGCACTACCTAACACTGTGTTATGCACACCATTATTTTACATTTGAATCAGTGTTGCAGCCACTATGATTTTTCTCATTTTGAGTCATGCCACATCAGCAAAAGCAGACCTCAGGTGCTTTACTGCATTCTTGCCATTAAGGTTGACTCTACTTTGAGGATGCCACTCTTCCTCAGTCATTTCTTGAATGCCTTCCAGCCTGGGAGGGTCATTTTCCAGCACTATATCTGACAGTGCTTCTCTGCTATTCATAGGGTTTTCATTGGCTAATTGTTTTAGGAGTGGACTGCCAGGTCCTTCTCCCTAGTCTGTCTTAGTCTGGAAGCTCAGCTGAAACCTGTCTACTAAAAGTGGCCCTGATGGTGTCTGAAAAAGCAATGGCATAGCTTTTAGCATCATAGTAACACGTGAGCCCCCACAGCATGACAAGCTGACAGACACGTGAGGGGTATACATATTATCTAATCCTTACAAAACCCCTATTGAACAGACGAAGCTTAAATGTGGTTTAAGCTTTAAATATGGTTTAAGAAAACTACCTCAAATCCACACCCTTAACTGGGTCCCAAGCCTTTGCTTTTGGCCACCCTATTCTCTTCCACTGTTCCTCAAAGGATTGTCCTTGAACTGACAGCTTCGGCACCCTCTGGGAACTTGTGGGAAGTATCAAACACCACTGCACCTGCCCAATCAGAATTTCTAGTTGTGGGTCCTAATACTCTGCTTCAACCAGCTCTCCAGCAGGTTCTAATGTGCACAAAACTCTGAGAAGTGCATTTCTATTTCTCCAACTTTAGCAAATATGTATAACATTTCTTACAGATTCTTATATAACCCAGGAAATCAATATCGTATCCATTTCTTTGTTTGGGCCATGTGAACAATAATCTGTATACCAGTGGTGACAATTTCTACAAATAGAATATGTAAAAGAAGCTCCAAGGCAAACAGTTCAAGAGCATTATTTGTGTCAGAAATATGAACAAAGGCTACAGTGGTTGGAATCCTTTCAAGATATGACTGCACATATTGATTTGAGATTAACATAGCAATCATTTAGCTCATTAAGTTTTAACAGATAAAACAGATTTTTAATATAATCTGAGGAAGGAGTATCTTGCCAAGAGGGAAAGGAAAGACAAGAGTAACCATTCAGAGCGCTGCAACAACAGTGAAATATAATATAGGAAAATGACAATCAGAATTCCAATCTATTGCTATGAGCAGTTATCTTGCCAAATAATGAAATGTATTGACATTTACGCTGATCTGTCATTGGCATGTTATAGAGACATTGAAATTTTCTAAGCAAAGTTACTGGAAGTCATTCAAATATTCATAATGGTGTAATAGGTGAACTAGAGACATTCTCTTTCAAAAAAAAACCTTTTTTGTTCAATACTCCTTGATGAGAAAATGTTTGGAAGAACACAATGTATTTATATACAGACTTACATGGCTGAAATTGATTTTTATTTCCCTGGGAGTCTAAGAATCTTTTTTAATAGTTGAGAGCTTGTGTACAGCTGCAAGAAGTTGGCGAAATACGAAGCCAATATTTATGCTTTCTTGATAGAACAAATGAGAGTTCTTGCTCTGTTTTCTGTCTTACTTACACTGAAAGCCTGGCAACACTGGGTTATAATACTTCTTCAGAATGTTTGTAAATTGTTACTCACTGTTTTGTATTTAATCTCAAAGCTGCTTTTATTTATAATTTTGTTAAACCTTAAAGAAACCCATGTGGTGGAAGAGAATGGAGAAATTTTGCTATTTCACTACTTTATTCTTTGAAAAAAAAGAATTTACTTGAAACTGAAAACTCTTCAAGTTTGTTTTCTATTCTCAAAGCACGTGTCCCTACTTTGCAATGGGATAGCTTAGAACATGGATAAATTGCCTTGTTGTTGTTGTTAGGTGCCGTCAAGTCGGTATCTGACTCATAGCGACCCTCATAGGGTTTTCAATGGCTGACTGTTTCAGGATTGCCTTGGGAGTGGATTGCCAGGCCCTTCTCCCATTTTTGTGGTGCTGGGAATTGAACTCGGGACCTCAGAGACTGCAGCACAGCGCTCTACCAACTGAGCTAAATCCCAGCCCAGATAAATTGCCTAAGCATGTGAAAGTTTGTGTAGATTCTTGCTATTTCTATATCTAAATAAAGCAAACCCAGCCTTACAAACATATTTTTGTCCAAGTGAAGATCCAGCATTATTGCTACCAGTAGTTCTTAGTCTTTAATAATCTCTAGATTCTTTTTAACCTTACTTATTCCTCTTGCTTATAATTTTCCTACTGTATCAAGAATCTACTAAGGGCACACATTATGCTGAGTGTTTCACCTGGAGGTAAAACTGACTGAGATCCTCAACTCTTACTAGCAGAGTCTTCTTTTTTCCATACTGAGGAGTTGAACCCAGGGCCTCTTGCTTATATGCTTTGCAAATGCTATACCACTGAGCTGTACCCCCAGCCATTTTTTCACTTTTTATTTTGAGACAGGGTCTTGCTAAATTACGCAGACTGCCTCTGGTCTCAAACTTGGGATCCTTCTGCCTCCACATCCCAAATTGCTGGAATTACAGACACGAGTCACCGTGCTTGGCTCTAGCAGAGTCTTGACATAGTATTCACCTTTTAGTGAAAAGAATAAGGGCAGGAATCCAACCTGTGAGTGTAATGTAGTGTTTAAGATCATGGGCACTGGTACCAGAAAACTTTGATTCCAATCCTTGCTCTACCACTTATTACTTCCGATCTTGAAACAGTCATTTAAGCTTCCTGTGCCTTCTTCTCCAGCCTTGTAGGACTATTGTGGGGATTAATTCAGAGAGTGCTTGGGACAATGCTGGCATAGGTCAGCTGGTCAATATATGGTAGCCATGATTATTATGGCCTGCAGCTGTAGCCCTGTGGCAACTGATCCCATCAGATCTCGGAAGCTAAGCAGAGTCGGGCCTGGTTAGTACTTAGATGGGAGACTGCCAGGGAACAGCAGGTGCTGTAGGCTTGGGAGATGGACCCAGCAACCCACTCCCAAAAATCAATCTGCCATTGAAAACCCTATGAACAGCAGAGAAGCACTGACAATAGTGTTTCCCCACATTGTACGTAGGGTCACTATGAGTCGGATACCGACTCAACAGCACCTAGCAACAATAATAACATCATTATTATACTCTCAGCCTCATTTTTATCATCTGTAAAATGGATGCAATAAACTATGGAATTGTTGTGGAGAAGCCTACAGGTTCCATTAGATAGAGAACCTTATTTGTCTTTTTAGTAATTGTATATTATAATATAGATGCCTGGCCGACAGTAGATACAAATGAAATATAAATGAGTGAACAAATGCAATATATGTGTAAAGCATTTAGCACAATGCCTGGCATATAGCATGTGTTCAATATGGAAGGACGATTATAGATATTTTCAACTATTTTGTGGAATCCTTTAACAGAGGATTTGTTCAAGCCTGACTTGTGTCCATAATACTGTTTGGGTGAGGAGTCCTCACTCCCTGCAACTCAGACCCCCAAGAAGCCCTTTCCAGGGACATCGTGGTATAGTAACTCCTTGGTGAGAAAGGAGTTTGTGGGAAGAGCATCTGGCCAGAAATCCAGGGGATCTAGATAAGCCCCCACTCAACAGTCTCCTAGTCTTTGGCCTTGGACATGTCACTTCACCACTTTGAGTCTGTTGCCTTGACTGTAAAATCATTGATTTGGATAGATTGATTTGATTTGATTTGAAATTGATTTGAATATTGATTTGGAAGATTGCCTTCTGACTCTGTTTCTTCTGCCATTTTAGAGATTATAACTCTTTGTTCCTGAACATATGAACATTTTTTATGATTTATCTTTCAGGTATGCAGCATACTTTCTTCACACACACACACACACACACACACACACACACACACACAATGTGGATGTGAGTCAGTAGTGCCTGCTTTGGATTTTTCACCCAATATAGGAACTTTTCTTCTGGAACAGTGAATTTCTCTCTCCTTTTCTCCTTAGATCTGACATTCCTATTAGATTAAAACTGAGAAAAGTTCTAAAAGGAAGCCTTGATTAAGAAAAATTAATGACCTACTTTTCCCTTCCAGCCCATTGTGATTTCCCTCTTCTGCACTTATCTATTTTTCTGATTCATACTAATTTTTTGCCATTTTTCATACATCCAACTGGTCAGAGGTGTGTGTGTGTGTATGTGTGTGTACCTTGTATGCCTATAGTTTCAGATACAATGCCAGAGAATTCTCTAACTCTTACAACAATCCTGAAAAATTACAAGTTCTGAGGCATCTGACGCTTAGTCCCTTTATTTCTTTCCCAGTATCTGCAGGCCTGAGCATCGACATCCCTGTTTCATGGAAGCCTCCATAAAGTTAGCCTGCTGTGGAGGCCCAAACACCAGCCTAACCAATGTCAGAGATCCCTGAGACTCTTTTATACTGTACACTTAACAGGTTTCTCTAGACTTATTAAAGTATATTTTAGGAGAAACTGATCAGGTTTTTTTGGTATTATTACCTTTTGCATATTTTGATTGAAAAAGGCTATTGGTCTTATTTTTTTTAGTTGTGCTGGGGATCAAACCAAGGGCCTTGTGCATACTAGGCAAGCACTCGACCACTGAACTGCAATCCCAGACCATTATTATTTCTGATAACAAAAATGATAAAGCACATACTTAAGTGAAGTAATAAATACAGTTTTGAAATTTTTTTACTGGGTATTCTTTTGAAAAGTAGGTAATGATCAATCTAGGAATGTTACATTAAATTTAGCACTTGGATTAATCAAGGTAAGCTAACTGCTATTAACAACCAGTCCCAAAATATCAGAGCTTTTACATGATAAAAGGTTTTTTGTTTGTTTGTTTGGGGGGATAGTGTGCTGCTATGTTGCTTAGGCTAGCCTTGAACTCATGATTCTACTGTCTTAAGACTCCTGAGTGCTGGGATTACAGGCATGCACCACCATACTGAGCTCATACAATAAAAGTTTATTTCCACCTCATGTAACAGTGCAATGCAGGTATTCTTGGTCAGCCATTGATTTCACCTCAATACCAACCCAGGGGCTTAGGCTCCTTCCATTTTGTAGTTCCAATTCCTCTAGATTTTCATTAAGCAGTAGTATAAAAGCAGAGAGAATATAGAACATTAAGTAGAAGATTTTTATAGGCCAGATTTAGATACAAATCACTTCCTTTTCACATCTGTTGCACAGAACTTAGACACGTGAAGGCTAGGAAATGTAGACTAGCTGAGTGCCCAATAAGCTGATTCCACGAAGGAAATAGGGTAGATGAATATGCAACAATTTCTGCCACAGCTCATAATGTATGTTTTCCATTCATCATTATGGGTTATAAATATTCCATGTAAAGAGTCAATAAATGGGGCTGGGCGCCATGGTGCATGCCTGTAATCCCAGCAACTCAGAAGGCTGAAGCAGGAGGCTCTCAAGTTTGATGGCAGAGGCAGGCTCCAAAACTCAGCAAGAACTTTCCTTGAGATAAATTAAAAAGGATCTGAGAGTGCAACTCAGTGATGGAGCACTTGCCTAGCATATTTGAAACCCTGGGTTCAACCTCTCAGTACTAAAAAAAAGTCAACAAATGGTTACTGTTGTTAATATTGGTACATCTGATGCTATTTAATAACCATTATCTGAGCCCCTGTGGGCTGTAATAAGTGAGATATGAAATCTGCTATTAAGAATTTCACACTAAGAGCTGGGCACAGTGGCGCACGCGTGTAATCCCAGTGACTCGGGAGGCGGAGGCAGGAGGATCACAAATTTGAGACCAGAGACAGTCTGCATAATTTAGTGAGACCCTGTCTCAAAAAAAGTAAAAAAAAAAAAAAATGGCCTGAAGGTGCAGCTCAGTGGTCCAGTATGTGCAAAGCATAAAAGCTTAAGTTCCTGGGTTCAACACCAGTACCGCAAAGAAAAAAAAAAAAAAAGATTTCACAGTAAAATAGAGCTCTCAACCAACTCTGTTAAGCCTTTCAGGGTCAAGATCTAATGATATTCATCTTTGTGTGTGTGATCTTTAGTCAATGCCTGGCATATACCAGGAGTTATAGAAGTATTTTTAGGGGACAAAATAAAGAACTATGTTGAATGAGTGCATAAAACAAAATAATTACTTATAACTAGGGTGTTATAAGTTGTGCATTGTACAGCTCTAGGAGGTGCAGTTTGTATTGTAGTTATTGTAGAAGTTATGAGCATTGTGTAGTACACAACCCATGCAGGTACCTGTTGCAGCCTTTGGAAAAGAGCAGTCAAAAAATACATCCAGGAAAACATAAGGATATTGAACTGAACTTTGAGATTTCTACACATGTAGCTAGCCATAGCGCCCTGGCATCCAATCCCACCTGATCTCAGAAGCTAAGCAGGGTCAGCCTGGTTAGTCCTTGGATGGGAGCTTGCCCGGGAATACCAGGTGCTGCGGGCCAGGGAGAAGGACCTGGCAGCCCACTCTCAAAACAATCTGCCATTGAAAACCCTATGAATAGCAGAGAAGCACTGACATAGTGCCAGGCATGGCATAGGGTCAGGGAGTATTTCGTTCTGTTGTACATAGGGTCACTATGAGTTGGACCTAACTTGATGGCACCTAACAAAAACAACAACAAAATGTGCAGAAAGACAGTAGGGGCAATCCAGACCAAAGAAAGACCCTGAGCAACCCAAATCCAGAGTCAGCATAAGTTTTTAACCCCCATCACCATAGTTCAGCTATCTTCATGAAACCTTATTTGTGAGGATTGAAGTATCAGTTATATGACAGCAATATAAACCAAAGGAAGATATACAATAGCAATGTACCCAATAGATGATAGTAAACCATGAAATGTTGTGACAGATTTTAAAGACAGAGGTGTGAACTTGAAATACATAAGGACATTTTTCTTCTAATGCTCTCCTTTATTTTCACAAATACATTGTTTAGTGTATCTGTCAAAGCCAATAAGGTATAGATAGATAGATAGATAGATAGATAGATAGATAGATAAGCAGCTAGGTAGGTAGGCAGGTAGATAGATAGATAGATAGATAGATAGATAGATAGATAGATGTGTATATGAGACAGGATTTATTAGGGGAATTGGTTCACATGATTATAGACACTGAGCAGTCCCCTACCAGCTAAGAACCAGACAGGCTGCTACTGGGGCTCAGTGCAAGATCCAGGAGCAGCATCTGGTGACAGCCTTTGTGCTATGTCATGATCTGGCAGAAGGACAAGCAAACATGAGTGAGACAGAGTGTGGAGGCCAAATTTTTCCATTTACGACAGCCTATCTTTTGCTGGGTGTGATGGTCCTCACCTGTCATCCCAGCACTTGGGAGGCTGAAGCAGGAGGATTGTTGAAAGTTCCAGGCCAGCTTGGGCTGCATAGTGAGTTCTAGGCCAGCCTTGGCTATATAATGAGATGCTGCTCAAACAAACAAACAAAAAACTAAACAAAACAAAGAAAAAAAGCCCACTTCTTAATACATTATAAGGGCAATTAAATCTCAACATGACTGAAATCAATTAACGTAATCCAACATATCAAGAAACTAACAAACAAAAACCACATGATCATCTCAATTGATGCTGAAAAGGCCTTCGATAAAGTGCAACATCTTTTCATGATAAAAACACTGGAAAAAATAGGTATAACAGGCAAATACCTTAATTTCATAAAAGCCATTTATGACAAACCTACAGCCAACATTATATTAAATGGAGAAAAACTAAAACCATTTCCTCTTAGATCTGGAACAAGACAAGGATGTCCTCTCTCTCCTCTTCTATTCAACATAGTAAT